>JABAJZ010000176.1:0-18027 GCA_018857265.1 Termitomyces sp. T32_za158 | reverse complement strand
AAAAGATGGCTGCACACTTGTTAAAACAACAATTTTTCTTGTGCAATCATGGTGTACATGCATTTCTGCAACAACCACTTTGGGCAAAGACTAATGTTATCATCACATGGATTATATTGTCCTAAGCATTGGATACCACATTTGAGGGAATTATAGGCAACATGTATGTATACTCAACTGAGTTTTTGAAATATAATTTGTAATATAATGAAGTGCTTTGGCAGCAGAAGCAGAACCAATAAGTTTTATATCTATATTATTATGGATAAGTTTGCAATATTGTGTTGTAAAAATAATTATTAACAAGCCTGTCCAAATACTGTAACTTGAGCTCTCCCATAAAGGGTCAAACAAAGTGATAGGTTTATAATTAGATTCATCCAGTCCAAAATGACATTCTCAATCTTTTGGAAACTAACAATTTTTCCAGCATGTAGTATTATGTTTGTGAATCTGACAAGTTTTTGCAACATTGTAAAGATCCATAGCACAATTTGATGGTTTGATACCCAACTTTCCATTGAGATCACAGACACAAGGTGGATAAACATGAGAAGAAACATTAGGTTTTGCTTTGGAAGTTGTGGAAATACAAGTTGAAATTGCGTTATCCAGGTATTCAATTAATGATTGTTGGAATCCACATCACCTTCATGTACACACTGCTTAATTTTGTTGGGATTTTCAAAGCACCTTTTAACCAGATTAATAAATGATCACAACTAGAATATTTAACAGGTATGCTGAGAATACTACCTTCATGCTCAACTCCTTAAGGTCAAATTGCAGCAAACAGTCAAGAAAGGCATGCATATATATGTGAAAAAACTTAGTTGACATAACAGAATCATATGCCACAAGCAAACTTTGTTCATGAAATCTAGGTATATCTTTCAGAAGCAACTTATCCACATCAATTTTGCACTAGCGAGAAATTTCACAACCAGATTGCATATGTCTGCAAGATTGATTGTAATGAAAAAACTCAGCAAGCCCAGATGCATCATAAGAGTTTTTATTTTATTACACATACAATATCAAGCAGTGCTGAAATTAGGGATGTAAGATGTTATCAGATTTACTTGTTTCATTAGTTTCAACACCTATTGCTCTTCTTCATCACACACTGTAACTTTTTTGACATGCGACACAACATGACTATAAAGTGTTTTATTGCTGCTGCACACAGAGCATTCCAATGACATTGATAACAACAGATATCCACAGCATCATTCTCCACCTCATATGATATATTGGATACATTATTGTAGCATGGTTGTAACATGTCCCACTCAGTTGTACCCCAAACATTGGTAGTATATACTATAAATTGTGCTATTGCCATTGTTGAGCATTGGGCATTAAACTATAAATAGCAGTTAGCCTTTCAATTGTATTAAAACAAGCTAGTACTCTGTGCTCACCTGATGCTAGACATATTCTGTTGAGAATGTTTTTAACAGTACAGTGGGTACCAAGAAGTTTTGTGTTAAACACTCCGGACAATTATTTTCATAGCAGACAGGAAGGCTATATGTTTTGTATCTGTTTTTATATAGGCATAGCAGTGATGATGTTTAATTCTTTGTTACACAATATTTGTATGGATAAGATTAGACTGCCTAGCTTTGAATGTTGTAAGATACAGCAAAAAAGTCCTGAACAACCTGGAACACAATCATAGACAAAAACAAAAAACCACATAAAGCATGGAAGTTAGCAAGAAGGATTTTAGTGGGTATAGGAGTTGACTACTCCCCAGGGCAAAACAGATAACACATGTTAGATATTGTCATTATACATTATTTACAGAGATTATTATAAAACTGTCAAGAAAAGTATACAGAGATATGCTTATAAAGTACATTATACACACTCATTTAAGAAATGTTACTGTATGTAGAGATTGAAATCAAATTTCAAGAAAATAAGCATACTTGACAACAGTTGCTTTAAAAACCAAGTACTGGACTTTGAAATGTCATTGTTCAAATAGTTTAGAGCATCCTACTTCCATGTATAATCATACAGATCTGCAAACTCTGAAAAAGAAAGGCCAGTATATTAGATTAAGTCATGCACCTCCTTTGACATGATAAATAGTGTCTCAATGCCTGCATCAAGCAAGGGACTCAGCATATCTAAGTAAGCACCATTGAGTTTGGCTATCTGAAGGCCTGTGAGGATGTCTTGAAGGCATGATGGAACTGGTGAGAGCTGTCTTTGAATATCTTTTTTATAGCTTCCTTTCTTCACTTTAGCTGGCTTTTCATCTGTCAAAGGTTTCTGTGTATGATGAATAACTAGTTATGCCATCATATTAATTATATGTACAATTTCGATGATTTTTAAACTATACTCCTTTGTACAAGCATCTATAGCACCTTTGAGATCTTCAGGTGAATCCAACTTGAAGGAATAGGTGTTGATCCTTCAAACCCAGTAATTCTATATCCAAGTGAGACTGTAGCTGCATTTATAATTAGAATGTCGCAAGGACAAGACCAAAGATGCTCATAGAGTATGTTAGAGTCTACAAGGAACTGTTTTTGAATAGACAATGTAGTTATCTTGACTATGATCTCATATACTGCTTGTAAAAATCATTAGCTAGACAAATACAGTAAATGTAATAACATATCTCGATGACTGGCTCCAGAGTTGGAACCATTAGTTTGATAGACCACTACCAATGATGGTTCTGAGCAAAGAGGTGGAGGTGGGTGGTTTTCCAGAATAGGAAGTCAGCCTGCTGATTTTCAAAATAATGATCATGAGGCAGATTGCCTTATAACTTGGAGGTAGATGCACAATTTGATTTGAGCAGGTTGTCTTCAGAGTGGCACTGGATAAGAAGGCCACCAGTTTTCAATTGTGTCATATGCAAAATTTGGGAGGCATGAGATAATAGTGTGTGATTCAATAAGTAAAGAGAAAAACTCTCCTATATATTTTTGCAGTGCACAGACCACCAAAACCATGTTTATAGCATATGAATATTGGAAGCATGCTGAAAAATTCCTAGAATTAGTATCAATGCTTAGGATTATTTTTTGCATATGTTATTGCACCTTCTCTTGTTAGCAATATGCTTTTGCATCTAAGCTATTGTATTGCCACATTCAGGGTAGCTAGGAACCTTGGCTAATTGTTTTAGAACAGGAACCTCATCAATATGTAGATTTGAGTCAGATGAAATTGGCTGAAGAAATTTCAGAGTCCTAGGCTTTTATACTGTGAACAGCCTGTGAAACCTGTCCAAATTCAAAGAAGGCATACAGTCTTTCTAATTCAACAGACATCTGAATAAGGCAATAATGTTATGCTTAGCATCTAAAACAACACAGATTAATGAAATATCACTCTTTGCTGCAGAAGTTACCAACAAGAACAGACTCTAATTCCAGGATCTATCCATTAATCTCAAGGCACACATGCTCATCTTGTGCAGAGAACATGTAGAATGGAATGTTGGCAAGGGCAAGAATGAAGAATGTGAGGCATGAGAAAGAAGTCTAAGGCATGATTGAAGTGCAAGTGCAGCTGCCATCAGAAATTGAACTAGAGAGGCGCCATCAGCAGAGGGGGACCAGTGCTGACTCAACTTGGCCAGTGTGGAGACATGACAATAAGCATATTGAAAACAATGATGTTAGTCATTGTTTTGCTTTTTATTTCTATACTGCATGCTTATTCATGTTCTCCCCCTTCTGTCCTTGCCTCTGCATTAGCAAAATAGTATGGGCCTGGATACAGCAGAGATACTTGAGAAGCTTGTAGAAAGCAAAAGTCCATAAATGCACAACAAGGTTGTATTTGCAGAGAGATAAGAAGGCAGAAAGAGGAGAGAAGTTTTAAGCAGTGTAAATATACTCTGTGAGCTTAAACAAAAGATGAGATGATGAGAGAGGAAAAAAGATGGGACTTGCTGTTTGTAGTTGTTGATCTTTTGCAGCTAAGGTTGTTAGTGTCAGGCTTGAGCTTAATGAGTCTAAGTTAATAGGATTAGGATTAGACTCGAGCCCCACACAATGTGCATAACTGCAGTTCTTTTAGGTAGGCCAACAAACCAACAAAAGCCAACAAGCAGGACTGCTATAAAGCATAGCCACCCCTCTATAATGGAGGCAGCAACACTCCACAACAAATTATTCTGGACCTTAGAAGCAACTTATGTAGATATGTCTAAGAACTTATAGAACTACCAAAAAAAAAAGTACTTGATGAAGAGGTACTTGTCTTGGGCTGAGCTAAATCAGTCCAGAGTACTGTATAGATATACTGTATAAGACTCCAAGGTGTATTGGCAAATGATCTGGAACTGTATATCAAGACTTTGAGCTGTATAGGTCTAATCGAGAGTAGCAAGCATTTAAATCAACATATCAAGTGATCTGACATTGAGTGTCAGGCATGGTTGTCAAGTATGATTGCCAGAGTGATTGCCAGAGTGATTGTCAGAGTGATGCAGGTGATTGATTGCAGCACTGTAGAGTTAAACAGGGTTGATGTGGTAACCACTGGGAGTCAGAGTCAATGAGGCAGGGGACTTGGGCATAACAGAGGATGGAGAAACTATCAGAGAAGGCAGAGTAAAACATAGAGGTTGGCAGAGATGTCCCAGAGTTGTATGATGTGCTCTGGAGGTGGGCCATTACACTTCAAGCTATACAACCCCAGTTGGCTGCACACATGCAGGAAACTGTGAGCAATGGAAAACTGACATCATCCTGGAGGGGAAAAGGCATCAAGGAAGACAGAAGTGCGGAAATGATTGTGGCTAGGCCCAAGAGTGGCTGTCTAGCAATGAAACTTGATGTATGTACATTGTACTTGGTAGAAAATACATTTTCTTGCATGTTTATGGGACTAGCAAAAAAAAAGAATGGAAAACAAGACAGATCTTGAGGGATAGACAGAGTGTTTGAATTGATTCAATGATTGTGAGCTGAACCATGATCAGATGATTTTGATATGTGTGTCACTAATTAATACAGATTCCATTGGAATAAATACAATTACAGCTCTATTAAATACATGAAAAGGTTATTGGAGACCTTGTTAACACAATGAATAATAGCTTATATGCAAGGAGGAAAATCCTTGACAAAGTTGGCAACATAACCCCAGAGGCCATGAAGTTCCATGGCCTCAAAATCTTGCCATGAGAAGTCTGGAAGTATTCTTGGATATTGTTATATGTACCATCAATTCAATTTGGTGTTTGAGCTGTTGGATGAAGCTGGTTAACATAGGCCCAAATAGAATTGATCAGCGACTAAATTGCATATCTTCAATCTCATCTTTGCATAGGTAACTGAAGGCCTTGTCAAAATATTTTGTCTGTTTGTTCTGAGAGAGTTTGTTCCAAGCGCTTTGAAACTTGATGATGTACATGCAGATGACATAGCAGATGAAAAGAATAAGGTTTTCTTCTTGGCAGGCTTTTGTGAAAAAACTAGCAGATGATCAGTACATATTAGCACTGTAATAAAAATCACTTTTTTCCTCTTCAAAAGACACTGCTTGATAGCATCAATTTTTTGTAATAACTTGAGAATGTCCATCCACTGCATCATGTTGTTCATTTCTTTTTGAAGAAGAGATCTCTAACAAAATATGAGTATAACAAGTGATAATATAGCTGTATACATACAAGATAAGGCATAGTTGTTGGATAGTAACCAACTAACAAGCAAGTGAGCATGTCACCTTCACATTTGGCAAAGCTGGCTTTCTTCAGGTGCATGAGGTTGTCAATAAGGGCTTCAACTGCAAAGACCACATCCAATGCCTCAGGCCAAATCTTTGAAAGCTTGAGTATTATGGCCTGAATATAATATAGTAATAGCAAAAATAAAAGAAATTTGAGACTCACATCTTAATTGTTCCTAGCTCCAGTCTCTTCACCTTTGTCATCAGAAGAGCCATTGATGTTGTTGTGCTTGACATCAGAGACAAAAAAACATAGTCAACAAATTGTCTATGAAAATGTGAATATATGCAGAAGTTTATAGAAAAACTTACCTTTAACTCCTGGGTCATTATCTCAAGAGTATTCTTCTTGCAAGTAGTTTTTAGAAACCGTTGTGAGCATTGTAACATGCAAAGTAATTTGACCTATAAACTCATGAGCAAGCCTCAAAGTATTTGTGAATTCATGACTACTTGAAGGAGTCAATGGTCAATCCAAAGACTCTAAATATCCAATAGCTGTCAATGCAGACTGTAACACATGCAGTATATCTTCATGTTTGTTATAAAGAGACATGATGTCATGAATGTATGCAGCATGCGCTGAAAACTCAGTAGTTGATGCAAAGTTGTGCACAAACAAAGTCTAAATAATAAAACACAATTAATTTGTAACTATATATAGTGTACATAGATTAGACTACATTATAACTGGCACTCAAAATTTGAGTGTGGCCTTGTATAAAAAAAAAGATTATAGCATACCAAAGAACAATATCAGCATGTGACTCACAGCAATGGCAGCGAGACAAACAGTTTGCATAGGCTTCACTGATGTTGAAGTTTTATATAGTTGAGGTAGTAGTAGTACAAAGTTAACAATGAATACTTGTTTTGATGAGGTTCTGGCACAATCCAGAGAGCTTTCAGAGAGAAATGGTACACAAGAAGTGTGGTAATGCTTATATGTGAATGCTAATTTACCTCTGAGCATGATGGTTGTGATGTATCTTTGAAAATCGCAAAGTAAGAAAAATGAATCTTTGCTGACATGTTTACTTCAGATAACTTTATTGCTGAGTTTTATAAAGATTCATAACCTTCCTCAGATTGATGAGATTGAAAATGTTGTTATTGAAATCAATCTTTGGTTAGATTCAACACATCTGATAAACTTTGGCAAAGCATCTCTTTGACCAATCTACTTTTATTCAGCTAATCAGTGGAAAATAATTCAAGGAAAGTCTACATCAAATTGAGAATCATCTTGCATATATATCCAAGATATAGGATTAATTACTTGCTTGGTTCTCTTAGGACTAATAAAAGATAAGCTGTCAGACACATTTCAAGACTTGTATATAGCTCAATATAGTCAACCTGCCTCTGCTAATATCATGACATCTCTTCAATGTGAAATTATGAATGTTTCAGATTTCTTGTGATGTGCATCTAGTTTCTTGCTGAGTACTCATGTCTACAATGTTTAATTCAAGCAGATGAAATTTCATAAGTTGGTGGAAAGCTTGACTGATGCCAGAGACAAAAACAGCTTTGTGTAAATGATGAAACTCATTAGCAACATGTTGGAAATGTATGCTGCAGACTATTTGAAAAAGGATACACACACAGAAGTATAGTAGTCAAAAGACTACTTGAATATAAATCACTCATTTCATCTCATGTAAGCTACCAGTTCTTATAACTCATAATACTAGACAAATGGTACTTTAGAATGCTTTTTCTGTCTGTCTTGGTCATCTAGGATTTGACTATCATAAGCTACTTTGCTCTGATATCTTACATGAATTTGAAATTAGCATCTTTGCAGCAGTGTTAAAGCATTCTCTTCATATTCTTTATGCTGCAAGAAATGACTCAATGCAGGAACTAATGGATGCACAGCCATTGATATTCATGTATCAAAGGTGTAATAATTTCTGCTTACTAAGGCTGGAATATCATTTTATAGATTCTGTATGTCATTATTGCTTCAGACAAGCAAGCAGACATTGGGAGGATAACAATGCTGATAAACATCATCAATGGCCACTTAATGAACTCACAGATCTTCAAATCATGGTATCATAAATAAATAGCATGATTAGAATTGCAATATATCAAAAACTTATCTGCTGCCTGCTTATAAGCTGTCTTTACATAGTCCACATGCTCTCTTTCCCTTCTACTATCTATCCATTGCAACATCATAGCTTTGAATTAATATGCTCCAAGCATAAGTGGGCTTTCCTACTTCTGTATTATTAACCTGTATATGTCCAATAGGACTGAGTGTTTCTGTGAAGAATGCAAGCACAAATATATCTCTTCAAACTCAGACCAAAGCAAGCATGATATCATGTACCATTGTTCTCACCACTTAATAGAATACAATAGTAAGTTCTTGTAAATAATTGCTGTCCTCTCTGACCTCTTTTGAAATAGATGATTTAGTTGATGTACAATGAGATCCTGTCACACAGCTACTTGCTTGTCCTTGTGGGGCCCCTGAGCATTTTTGCCTCAACTTTTATTGCATACATCACATGTGTCATATGGCTATACATCCACTTTCAAGTGATCAAACCTATCTTGATGATCCAGAGGATTCTCAGTCTGTCCATCAAAATAAGAAGAAAAATCCTACAAAGAAGGTAAAAAAAAAGCAAGAAATAATGGTGATATGTCAACATCTTCTGCTGTTTTCTTACCTGACAATTTAGATTCTACCTCCTGGGTTCCTTTTCAACTTGAAGAGTCCCTTTCTGAAAATCTGCCTGTCTTGCCAGTCTCTCCAGCCAATGTTCCAGTTATATTTGACTTAATTACTGAATCACTGTCTTCTCTTTACCTTGCTATACATGTCAACTCATACAATCCTTTGCCTGCTACAGTTTTTATCTCTTATTGAGTAACCTACTAAAAGAGTTTGATAGTGATGATGATGATGATTTACACATGGTCCAACTCCTAGTGCAGACTGATAATATTTCTACTACTAATTCTGACCCTGAAATTATTGAAGAAATTAAGCATTGCTTGCTTGGATATCTACTTAGAGTTGATTCAAACTATAACCAGATTATCTGTCTTGCATGCCATTCTCTTGTTCCATTCCAGCATGCCCACAGTCATGCTCACACTCACACAGAAGGAAAAAAATGTACCCTTCTTTTTGAGCAACAAATTCCTTCTCAGGAGATTCTTGAAGACCTTTTACAACATCTTGATGCCTATAAGCCCCTGAGTCTTGATAATGCTCTAATCCCTTCCTTTGAGGGCATTTCTGTTGTTGTTGGCTATAGATGCAAGCATTCAGGCTGTTCCAAGCATGATGTTATCTTTTTTCAGAAGAAAATCATCTATATTCATTTTAACTAGTATCATCTTTCTTATGCAATTCATGATCAGCCCTTTGAAGAAGTTCTTTGCTAGGCACTTAGGAAATACAAGAACAAACAAGTTTACTATGAAGTGACTTCCACAGACAGAGTTTGATGTACTCAAGCAAACTGAGACAAAGACTATACTGCTTTTAGCATTGATGGATTTTCTATCAGTATAAATACCTTCCATTAATTAAGGCTTGACTAACAAAATTAAGGAAGTTGAAAGGCTAATCGAAAATTTATTTTGTAGCTGTTGTCACGACCTGCCTCCGGAGCACACCACACAACCCAAGACACCTCATCCAACCCCCACGCTTTTCCCCGGGTTTCCCGCCAGCTGACCTGCCTTCTCAAGCGCATGCATTCCCCACACCAACGACCCTGAACCCCAGCAATCACCACATCAACCCTGTCTGATCCTATGGTGCCACAATTGCCCGCATCACCTCTACCTAATCCTGCGGCACTGCAATCACCCGCACCACCTGCATCACTTGCATCACTAGGCAATCACTCTGGCAATCACACCCAGCACCTAGACTCAACAATTGATATCAGACCTCTTGATATGATGATCCCAATGTGCCACCAGCTTTAATTGAGGCAATACAAATCAAGACTTGCTATATAGTTCCAAAACTCTTTGCCAATACATTCTGGAGCTTCATATAGTACATCTATACAGTACTCCAGAACTGATCAGGCTCAGCCCAAGACAAGTCCTTCCTTGTCGAGTACTTAAGTCGTAGCTAGCCAACATATACACTAGTCCTTGATATTGCCAATAATTAAACAACTGCCTACGCGTATCATTGTTATCATCAGCATTACCTCCAGTGAACTCAGTGAACCTTGAACCTACAGAATCCTCTGATTTGAACTTTCAATTCATTAAGTCCACCTTTGAATCTGTTTTCATCAAACTCTACTGTTTAATCTGAACTTTGTCTTACTTTGTCTCATCTTGACTTCTCAACTCTCAACCACTTGTTTCATCTACATTTACCTATTTCAACATTGACTTTGTTACCTTTTCTGTTTTGCCTGGCACTTGTCTTCACTCCAGTTTTGCCTTGTTTCCCCAGTTCATGTCCTGAACTACCCCAGATCTAGCTATTCTTGTGTTTCCTTTCATTTCAGCAATTGTCCCTAAAGTCTGCCTATCGTTACTTTATCACTTTCTTTAAAATGCACTTCATTGTACTCTGAGACTTGTCTATTTCATTCCATGGGACTCATTTATTTCATCTCAGACTACTTGTTCTACATCTCAGACCACCTTCTACACCCTAGACCACCCCAGAACTACCCCAAAACATCTCAGACCACTTTCCCAGCCTCGCTCCAGACTTTGTCCTCTTGCATCAGGTTGCATATATCTAGCTACATCTAGTTTGTCATCATAAGGCCCTGCTTTGGAAGAAGCCCCTATAGTCAGCAGGACCTGACAAAGAAAGCTGATGCATTGTAGACTTGATAGTGAGGTGGAAGATCAGCAAGTTGAATAGTATACAGTAGCAGGGGTTGAAAGAGTAAAAGCAGAGAAATAAAGTGAGTTGTGACCTATGAACCCCATTCTCATCTTTCTCTTGACTTTATTAACTGTTCCTTGAAGTCCACTATTGTTCTATCAATTTTAATTGCCTTTTAACTTCCACTACTCCTACAACTACTCTAAAAGGACTCTGCCACATTTTTAATCTTGTTTACTTCATTCCAAACTATGCTATTCAAGCTTCAAACCACTTTTTCATATCTCAGACTACCTTTTTCTATTTTAAATCACCTTAAATCTAGTTCAGATTTTATTCTCTTGCATAGGCTATATGTATTAAGCTATATTTTATTTGCATCATAAGGCTCTGCTTTGAAAAAAGCCTCTGTTGTCAGCAGAACTTAACACAGACCATGCATAAGAAACTTGCTGCCATGTTGCCTCTAAGACTCCAGCACAACAACAATGTCTGCTCCAACAACACCCTCTGCTATATTAATAAACCAGCACCCCCTTGCTTGAAATTCGCATCATTCTAACGACATCAATCTTCACACTTTGACTTTTAACAAAACCCTGAACGTGGCACCCCACCTCTGCTGGAACTTCACTGATTTGACTCAGAACCACAAAAACTACACTTAAAACCCCTGCAAGAACTACTAGAACCACTACTATTTTTCTGCAAATAAAGCCTGCTGCAACCTCTACCAAGACCACTTCAACCTGGCCTAGATGATCTCCAATGCCTCCAAACAACTCTGGTAACTCAGACCCATCTTGCCTTGGCATCAATATGTCAGCATCAACATGTAATGCGTTTTTGTAAAATCTATGATTGTCTGTTTTGAATCTTCTTCTGTTTTGACAGCCTTCCAAATTGATCAATACTTATATGGTCAAAAAGTTTCCATATATTCAAATTCTGTATGATATTATATGATATGGTATACAGAAAAACATGAAAATTTTAGACATCTGATACTAGTTTGAGGACATGTGTTCTATATGATACTGGTTACCAATTGGTGCCCCAATACCCGTAGTCAAGCTAGAGCTGAGGCCTTCCTATTTTTGGTTACATGTTGTCTGCAGATCACACCAAATCCTCATCTGACATTTGGCGTAGGCTTGTAGGCCTGCTGCTGCAAATTCATATAAGTAGGATTTGATTGCATGTCAATTTCAAATGTTCTCCTGATGCAAGAAGAAGGCAAGTACTCTTCACATCTTCTCATTCAAGAGGAGACACTCCTCTTGCCAACAGTGAGTACGAGCCCTTGCCTTGCACCACTCAATATATAGTGCTAGACTGGGGTATGAGATGAGAAGAATGGATTCGTAGCCACACGTACCTTCTCTTTTGCCCTCTTCTGAGTCCTTCTATACATAGCATCACCATCGGTCAGTTTCCAGATCCAGCCAATGCTTTAAGAGCCCTCTGACCACATATCTTCCAACACTGTAATCCTACCAAAATCAGCCTGTAAGTTTTTGAAGGATGTGTTCCCAACCAGTTTTTTTGAGCGCTGAGCCAAGCACTATGAGAGCTGCACAAATCTCACTGTACTTTGTTATAGTATTAGCAATACGGCTATTCATGGTTTCCAGTAGTGCAAGGCTACAGGTGTGCATTTGCTAGCCTCATATAAGAATATTCTTAAACTTGTACATCTGGTAACACAGTAGGATCACACAACGGATTTCATAGAGTGTTTTGTAAGCTTGGGCATGCCTCAATCGCCACTCAATATCCAAGAACTTCTGATCACAGTAGGTCTTTCTATAACTATTGACTACAAGTAGAATAATCTTGTATATATTATGCAGTAGCTGAATCAGACCAAATATCAAACACATTCAAGGCCATTGAAAAGGCCCTGATGATCAACAAATCATGCGATGTAACTGGCATTGTTGCCACAGCATGCACCTGGCACATTTGCTTTGCTCCTAACAGTGTAACAAACTTGACTCGTGGCAAAAGTCAAACATTGGAGCGTTTGGCGTTCTCTGCAGCTCATTGCATGTACTGATTTGAACAAGCAGATGAAAATTCTAAAAGGAATCAGGATAGGAGATGTGCAAAAGAGGTATGACTAAACAAATTAATTTTCTCGGGCAATACACTATGCTCAAACATCCAGGAAGCATATGTATGTAGTATGCCTGATGATTGTAAGTGTGTTTATGAGCTTGCCAAGTTGCTGTGTGATGAGCGATCAGTCCTGTGGCTGACAGAGAGGTTGAGATTCTGCTCAACTGAGAGCTCACTTTTTTGCATGTTGAGCGCTCCAGGTTACAATCTGTTTGTAAACCTTGAAGAAGTGGCCAATGCTGTTTTGGAATGACATTAAAGTATGTAGTCAGATGTTGCCAATAGGATCACGTGATCCTTGCTGACTGTTTGACATTATCATGTGATGTGACTGTACAGCAATTGCCTGGTTGAACGTTTTGGCAGCTCAGATCATGGCTTTCTCTGCCCTCGATTGAAACATTGTTTGCCAGTTTCTGCACGGTTTGCTTCTGACCATTTCCAATTCCTTAGCCTCTTGCTTACACCAGCACGAGCTTGGAAGTGTCTTATCTACTCTGATTTCTCAGTCTTCAGTTCTACAGTGAACTGTTGCTCTTACGCAATGCAAGTCTCTGACTTGCCATTCTTCAATGAACTTGCCCACAATTTAAAGGGCATGAAGTAGAGCAGTTTTTGAGAAGCACATCTTGAGGCCTGTAATTAGAAAATATTTCAATTGGTCCTCACTTTACGTTCTTATTAAAGTCATGATTTACTGAACTGCCTCTGTTTGGTGACATTCTCATGTTTGCAACTTGTAGTTTTTGCGTTGATCCACATCTTTATCATTGTTATAATTTGAAAATTTCAAGTATGTTTGGAAGTTATTCTTCACAGTATAATTGACACTCAGGTTTGAATCTATTCAGAATTGAAAATTCATTTATATGATTGGCAAGAATGGAGCTACTAGCCTGTCCAAGGCTTTATCGTGATGGTTGATGGGGTCCCCCTTTGAGTATGTCACTCTCCCTTCTTTGTCACACCACTAAATAATAAGTAAATTGAGTTTTGTATGCTATATATAGTAAATCTCTTGAGATTCATGTTTTTTGATCAATGAACTGGAAGAAAAATATGTATATTTTTGTGAGTTTATGCAGGCCCTAGGCTTGTTATAAGCTACATTATAAACTACCTAAGGATATGTAGCAGCTTGAAGTTTCAGAGTATTGATTGGTGGGGTGCAACTGCATATGGAGACATGTGTTCGGAGCTCCTAAAAGTGATGATGCTATAATTGCCATGTTCATGATAAGACAATAATCATGACTGAAGATATGCCTACATATACATACAATCTTGACATATGACACCTCATTGGACACTATAACTGACCGACTCACTTATATGCTGCAATGCACAAAGGTAATTCTAGGAATATCATTAGAAACATAGAGAAAACATATAAATATCATTATAAACATGGAGAAAACATGATTTTCCAAAGAAAAACAGCTATCAGTACATACATAATGTAGAAAGTAATGAATTTAATAGTCACAAAGTTCCAGGACCTTGGACACAGCTCAGCGTTTGCTGCAGACCTTCCTAAAACAGACCTGACCCTGAAGGACAATCGTACGTAGACATGTCAATCATTCTTCTGGTGGCTCTCAGTCACCTTGGATTGTTTAAATGCTATTAACAGTTAGACTTTGTTTCATGTATAAATATTTCATCTTACATGTAAAAATGACTTGGACAGATAGCGGAGTCTTCCTTTTGAAGGTGCAATTTGAATCCTCTATGCAAGAGTCTTGATTCATACCCTTTGAATTTGTGTATGACAGAAAGAATTTATTCCAGCTCTCTTTCATTGTCAAATCTAGTCTTCTTGCAACATTCCAATCTCCAAATACATAGCCATTCATGAATTCATCAATAACTGCCACAAGTTCAGATGGTTTCTGACTGGTAGAATAGTATTCACTTTTCTTCTCTGCTCCAGTATACACCACTTCAAATGGTTCCTTTGCCCAGGTGAAAGCACGATGTTAAATTGGAGACATTCTTGATGTTTTGTATGCAGACCATGCTGGACCTCCTTGTAAATACCAGTCCACATTTCTCACAACATCCATGGATGACAAATCCCATTTCACATCACATGAGAAGAGCTTCAAGGCAATGCTATGGTACATCAACAATAATTGAGCATGATGAACGAGCATTGGAGCAAATATCATTAAATATGCTTTTTTGCTGCTGTAGGAGATAGTCCCTTGAACAAATTTATAATTTTCAAAATACCATGCAAGCAATCATTGAGCTCAGCATCAGCTTTTAATGGCAGATTTCATTGCTTCTACATTCCTTTCCACAAGATAGTACTAGTGCACCAATGCACTAAACAGTTCAAAATAAATTGCCAGAAAGCACATTTTTTTCAAGGCTTCATCTCACATCAAAACATCCGGCAAGTGTGTAAGGTCTTGAACTGTAGGGTACAAATTTATCTGAACCTTCCTAGAACTGCATTAAAACATTCTTACAAGAGGGGAGCTTTACAAGATCTAAAACTCAGGAGGTCAAAAAGCGCATTAATAGTTTGTTGTTTGTGAGGTGCTTCTCAGGATTTGTGACAGTTCTCTCCTAGACAAAGTCATGAAATATGCCCGCCACTGTGTCTGGTATGGTGGTCATGCATAAATAATAACTGCCGGTATACAGTGTGGGGACAGGCGTCATCACCACGTGTGGTAGATTTGGTTGCATAATCCTGAAAAGATTTGATGTTGGAATGCATGACCATCACAAGGTAGAGTTGTGCAGAACTTACAACATGGAACCAAGGACCAGCATCAATCTCACAATGTTCCATTGGTCGGCGTTGGGGGACATGAGGTTGTATTGGTCAGCGAAGACGTTGATATTTGCAAAATCACCAAATTTTTTGCCCTTGGGTGTTGCCACATACCATATTTTTCAGCCCATTTTGACTTGGACAAATGTACCAAACCTGTCAGAGTCAACATGCCAATAATGTGTCATCGCTCCAGTTGATGCAAATGCCCATTGCATATCCTTCCACAGGATAATTCTCATCTTTGTTGCAGAACGTGTGGCCTCTAGCTCAGTTCCAAGCAGCAATATCTGAAGAATAAGGCAAATTGAAAAAATAATCATGCGATGCAGATAGTAACAGGCAGTTTAAAGCTTTCAGGGTAGTGGCTTGCATTGACGTAAACAAATCTTGTAGAGTGTCTATCTTTGCTCTACTGGGACCCACTATGGTTCTGTCTGTACAACCTTGAGTCTTCCATTCACATTGAGGTTAAATATGCATTTACTGTGAATCGTCATAAGTGCATCTAGTGGAAAGATTGCAGCCAGATGTTGGGGTGTAAATTCTGATGGCTTGAAAGTTTGGTTTACGATGACAACGCAGGCATATTCCTTTAGGTAGTCCATGATGGTTCTGGAACTTGCACATCCATATTTGACACTGTCTATGACCTTGACAAACTCTATTCCAGTTCCAGTGACCTCACTTGCAATCGTATCCTCCATAGACATGAACCATTCTTTATCTTCCACAAGCTAAAGAAAGGCATATCCATCATTCTCTTGATTGAACAAACTCTTGTTGGCTTACATGGAACCTTGGATGATATTCCAAAGCTCGGGTAGACTTACTTATAGAGGTTATCAGGATTTTGTACGTTTTGCTTTCTTAGTGTGGTAAACCGGTAACACTCAGGGACAGTTTCTGGTTGGTGTCTGGTTTGAGATCTTAGGGCAGGTCTCCATGTGGGTGTCTAATGTAAGAAACCTCAAAACTTACTCACCGTATTGTTGTTTGTCAAGTCTATAGTGCTCTGTCTTTGATGTCTGGTCAAACTGGATCACAGAGGAATACTTTTTCTCTCCTTGCTCTTATTTGAATTTGACTTGGTAAGCTTGAAAATTTGCTCTCTTCTGGCGTCTGCATTATGTGAGGCACCGGCTGAGCCTGGGACAAGTCCTGCCTTGTCGAGTATATAAGTCATAACTAGCCAACATGTACCTCAGTATTGATATTGCCAATCATTGCTTGAACTGCCTGAATAACTACTTGATTTTCTGAACTGTCTGTCCGTATTTTCATGTCTGTCTCTTCAAATTATTCTTGTCTCTCAAATCGTCGCATCTACTCTCAAATCTATCTTGTCAAACTCTACCGTTTTTTTGAATCTCCTTCCATTTTGTCGTCTCAACTTATCCATTTTCGCCAGAACTCGTCTCGTCTCCATTTATCCATTTTGACCTCAACTTGTTAAACCTTTCCTATCTTGTGTCTTCTTTCCAGTTTTGTCTTGTTTCGCCTTGTCTCCCTGGTTTCACCTTGTCTTCACAGTTCTACTTCACTTCTTGGTTTCACCTTGTTTTCCCAGTTTCACCTCGTCTCTACAATTCCACTTTGTTTTCCAATTTTGCCTTGTTTTGCTTCGTTTCCCCAGTTTCACCTAAACTTTCCTGATTCACACTTTGAATCACCTCAGTCTCAGTTAATTTCATATTCTTTTCTGTTCCAGTAATTGTTCCTGAAGTCCACCCATTGTTATAATGTCACTCTCTCTAAAAATGCCTCGTTGTGCTCCAGAACTCATCTAATTTGTCCTGGACCACTTGTCCTATATTCCAGACCATCCGTTAATATCCCGAAGCACCCGGAACACCCTCATTATCTTGTCCTGGACTTGACACGGAGCATCCTGGACCACTTCTCCAACCTTGCCCCGGACTTTGTCCCCTTGTGCTAGGTCATGTGTATCTAGCTACATCTAGTTTGCCATCATAAGGCCCTGCTTTGGAAAAAGCCCCCATAGTCAGCAGGACCTGACACCAATCTATCAACTCTGATACTCTTTTTCAATCACCTGAACATATTGTCACGACCAACACCACACAATCCTGAGATACTTCATCCAACCTCCATACCTTCTCTGGGCACCTCTGCCAACAGCCCACCTTCTCAAGCGCATGCTTCCTCTGCTCCAATGACCCTGACCCCTGGAAATCACTGCATCAACCCTGTTTGATCCTACTGTGCTGCAATCACCTGCATCATCTGCATCATCCGGCAATCATTCTGGCGATCACACCCAGCACATAGACTCAACAACCAATGTCAGACCCTTGATATAATGATCCTGACGTGCCACCAGCCTCAATTGAAGCAATACAATCCAGGACTTGCTATACAGTCCTGGGACTCGTTGCCAATACATTCTGGAGCCTTATACAGTACATCTATACAGTACTCTAGGACTGATCAGGCTCAGCCCAGGACAAGTCCTTCTTCATTGAGTACTTAAGTTGTAGCTAGCCAACATGTATTTTAGTCTTGATATTGCCAATAACTGTCACGTTCTCCCTCTGGGACA
>JABAJZ010000175.1:2093-18091 GCA_018857265.1 Termitomyces sp. T32_za158 | reverse complement strand
GGCGCAATGATTTTCAGGCAAGTCCTGACCCTAAACATCGTGGGCCTCGCTTCGTCTCCTGCTGTTAGATTCACTAAGCATGCTATGTACGCAGATTGTGAATGGATGAGACCACTGCTGCTGATCGTCGTACCTTATACACCGCCGTTCACATCGGCATGATCACGACTGACCCTGGGCGAGGCGCAGGTTCTTTCCCCTTCGAAACAAGTAAATACTCTCGTCAATTCAGTAAAAATCATGAATCATCGGACTCCCATTTCACACGGAGCTCGGAGCAATAAATGACATTTGATAAGTCGACTGCGCATGATGTTAGCATGCCAAATTCAAGAACCAACCAATCGGATCTCCAGCTCGAACTTGCTTCTGTCGCGTAGAATACAATCAAAAAACGATTGACAGCACAGCCATGTAGAAGAGAAAATAATGATAATGTAAAACATATCATAGTCTAGAGTTGTCTATGTAGTCGCGTATCCCCCAGGCAAAAATCCATAATGTATGTTCCCGATTCATACCATCACCATTCAACAAGTTCTTCATCGTTAGGGGAGGGTGATAGCCATGGATGGTCGAGCATGTCTCTCGCATGCGCGCGTTCCCTCATATCAACGGCCAACATGGGAAGTAAGAAATCTGAGAGCGCCGTAGCGTCAGAATTCGAATATCCATACTTTTCGGTCATGACACGGTTCAGCGGCCATGGCCGCAATTCGTGAATATAGCGCAGATTTCCTATGCAAGGAGTGAGATATTGTCCCAAATCAATATACCATGAAACATTCTCAACATACCAGCATGGTCGAAGAGTTCCCGGCTGTACTTTCCACCCATCTTGACTTCTAAAGGAAAATCTCCCAGGAGCTCAATTATCTGCGCCATATGGTCATCATCTTTAGTAAATCGTTCTCCTTGCCCGTGAGGATCAAAGAGGAATTCCGAAGTGAGAAGCTCAAACACCTGTGAATCGCATATTAGATTGATACAAGGCTCTTTTGAAATCACTCACAACGCAAGCTACACTCCAGATATCGGCACGAGCATCCCAGTCACGTTTGCCGAGGATAGCTTCGGGTGCACGATATTGGCGAGTCTGAATATCCTCTGTGTAATGCTTCTCCGATGGCGTCGCGTTACCCAAGTCCGCAATCTTAACAGATATTGGAGAAAAGTCAAGAGTGGGTGAGAAATTCGTTGTTATGGGGACTTGGATCGAAAGAGCGGATGCATGTGAGGAAGACGATGGTGGGTGAGAAACACATAGGGAATTCAAGAGTGACTCGACTGGAGTGGGCGGAGGAGCGGGGATTAGAGGGGCATTATTAGTCAGAGTATCAGTATGCGTATGCGCAGTAGTTCGACAGTGAATATCAGAGGGACATATTATTGAAAGTGAAGGTTTGTGAGCTGACAGAAGGGAAGTATGCTGAGGGGGAGATCGCGAACCCGAAGGCTTCAAAGATGCCGGGCGTATCGGAGCCGTCTGTGATAACAGCGAAGGGGTAGATTTGGCATTGCTGTAGGTTGGATTAGTACTGCACTCGAGTGGCTTTATCTCAGTGTCAGTGGTGAGAGTATTACAAACGGCTTTCTTGATGAGTGACGGTGACTTCTTTGAAGGTGATGGCGTGTCCGCAGGTGTCACAGTACGCGATGATTGAGCAATAGTCGCTGCGGCCAAGGAAATTTCTGACACGGACGTGGCACATTCTGCACTTATGGGTGGGAAGTTGAACGAACTCCTGTCCCCCTCGCTTGCGCCGGCGCCTGCTACGACGGAAACTACTACTGCAGGTGCCGGAGCTGCAGTACCGGGATCCTTCCAAAACGAGGACGACGCGAGGCTCGATCGAGGACGTGACTGGTGAGAATTCTGCACTTGACATAATTTGGACTTCGTGTGGATCACAGCTGATGATTTATAGGATGATGATATTCCTGGGAGTATCTTTTCAGACCAGGAAATGGGTTTGCCAAGGACATCCTTCCAACTGGTCGAAGTCGCCTCCTCTAAGTCATCTTCAATGGACCCCTTCCCTTTCATACTTCTCCCCTTAACGAGAATCCCCTCCCTCGAATTGCTTGATTTTTTCTCCCCAGAAAAGCAGCCATTGCTCATTGACTGATCTCCCGCCTTCGATATTCCCATCAAGCCTGTTACCGCTATGCCCAAGGAGTATGATAAAGACGTCGGCGGGGTACTTATAACACTGCTGGCGCCTGCCGCGACCGATACGGCGGTGGATGATATCGACGAAGATGAAGATGATGCGGAAGAAGGTGACAGGGGATTATGTTTATGTGCAGTGATGATCGTATTTCCAAACGATTGTGTCGCAGAAGCAATCAACCCGCTTGTATGCTTGGAACTCAGGCTTTTCGCCGTTCCGCTTGCGCTAGTGCTACCTGGAGTTCCTACATGGATCTGATTGATAAGACTCTTCGACAACGTATTGCTGCTGCTCTCGTGGTATCCATTGGACGCGTTCAGGCCGAGCTTCAAGCTTCCGGGGACACTTCGAGTAAGATCAATAACACTTCGACTCGGGCTAGCCAAAGGTTGAGAATGAAATATCTGAACTTGCCGCCGGATCGTTTGCGGACTGTGCGGTATAGTAACCCCGGTGCGAGATTTCGTCGGTAATGGGATCCCTACTCGTCGTGAAGTTGGTGTTGGCGATGCCGAAAGTTCAGCATGGATATGCGTCTCGACGTCAGGTATGGCAATTACTATATGGAGATGAACATTAACGTTACGTGTGTAAGCCGAAGATAAGGATAAGTAAAATTAGCTCCGCAGATGTAGTAAGCTGTAGTCAGCATGTATTGGATGAGAGCTGACGGACAGGCAACAGAACACGGTACTGGAAAAGAACGAAGAGAAAGACTTACATATGTTCTCCGGTTTGATATCAGTATGGATGAGGTTACATTCATCATGAAGATACTGGAGTCCAAGAAGAACTTGCTTTGCAATGAGTCTGATGAGTGCCTTCGGAACCCCTTTCTTCTTGTTCCTCTCGATGAGGCCTAGCAGATTTTCACCTAGAGGCTCAAAGACGATGCAAACGTGAGATGACTCGGGCCCTTGAGTGACGAAGGAGTCGAGAAAGGAGACGACGTGTGGACGTCCAGGATGTGTTGGAGAGACAGACGCGACTTGAGAGAGGAGTTTGATTTCATCTCGAGCAGTTTCGGCGTATCGCCCGGCAGATTTGACGACTTTGAGTGCAGAATGACGATGCTCTCTGGGAAGGAGATCAGAGACCCCAGACATAGAACGGAATATGGGGGAGTGCTCACTGCGTGTCCTTTACTAGCCAGACAGTAGAAAAATGACCCCAACTTTAATTGTGGAAAATCGCGTAAAATCAGTCAAAGTTCCGATTGATACCCATTAGATGCACGCACCCAAGTTTCCTCACCACTCGATAACGACCACTCTTAAATGTATCGCCGACTTTAACTTGCAAATAACCTCCGGCGTTATAATCTGCTGGACTTTCTTCGTCCTTGCACGACGGGTCGAGAACAGGAAGAATCTTGGGGCCGTTTGGGGTGACAACGTATTGATACTTGGCACAATGTTTCTCCGGAGCCATGTACAATGCACCGGAGAGCTTTGAAGTGCAGGGAGTATTGAAGAAGTAGAACGGCGGGACTATAAATGGTGGACAGAAGAATAAAGTATATAAATAAAGTGGCGTGCCTCGTAAAAGGAACTGTGACATTCGGGTCACATTTTCTTCGATCTCCGTTTTGAGTAAAACTGATATCTTCTACAGTCTATGTACCAGCTTTGTTGTGGCTGGTTGCATTACTTGACTTCATTTTCAGAATTTTTTCGTGCGTAAATCCCAGATCTTCCTTTTTCTGCTTTGATGTATCTGGAACTGTCGGATTTGACGTAACGTTGGTGGATATATATATAATAGTCACTTTTGAGTAACCTGGAGCTTATCAGGCCTTGTTTCTCCGTCAATACCAGCCACGGCGGCGATCGTGCGCAAGCATTCCAAAACCCAGTTTGTTACTCAGGCGAGTAGCGGCCTCCAAATATCGTCTTCCACACACCTACATTCCCCAGAAAGCAAATCGCCAAGCACGTCGTTGCAATCACGAAGGTTTATCCAAACATACGCACTTACGTTCCTTTACCGCCTCAAGGGATTGAGTCTCGCGGCTATCACGCAGGCGATCACAGCTCACCAGTTGATATCCGACAGCAAGACATTTCACGCAAAAGGAAGGGGGTCGTGTCTGTTCTTGAGGTTGGTCGGGTTCCTTCATAGTTCATCCCACCCGTCAATGACCTTCATGCACTCAGGGTATTTCCATTCTTCAATTTTGCATTAGCATTGATTGGCAGACACCATTTTTGTTCATGCCTGCCGAAGGATACTGCCTGAAAGCACTTCACACAGTCATTATTACATTATCACAAAGTGAGATCTACAGTATCTACGTATATAATGTGTTGCAGCTGGACAGGTATATCTGTTCAGATGTTCTGCTTTTCGGCTGGATGGCTTTGTTGGGCACACTCAGAGCATGTTACATGTATCTATCATTCAATGTTTTTAAAGTTTGATATATAAAATTGAGAATCTCCTCCAGTGGAAGATGAAAGGTGAATGATTTTAGGGCAATTGACACAGTTGCTGGATAACTTGATTGGGAATTGGTTAGTCGCGAACAGAGGAGGCCCACATTCATGACAGCAAAGTAGCGTTCATCAAACATCGAGTCAAAGGGGAAAAGTCAGACTTATGTACCATACCATATTGAAATTTCGCATACCCTGAGTCCAGGGTTTTGTCCGGCCGATTTTCTTGGGTGTAAGGCATTCATGGCGTGGCTACTTTTCTCGGTAGGTAACGGCCCTGTATTGATGACTTGAGAACGAGGCAGGTGATCAGCACGCGAGTGAACATGATGTATGTATTAAGACCACATATTATTGGTTCTAGCTGACGCGCACATGGGCTGACATGGGAGTTCACCCAGAGAATTGCCCACCCGCATAAATGTCGAATTCAGCATTTGCGGCCACGTGGAATCTTCTCGATCACCAAGGTCGTTGCGGCCCATGTCCGAGTATCCTGAACTCTTACGCTATCCAGGTAGCTCAAGGTACCTTCCTACCGGATTCCCTCACAATCCGCTTCTGGGCTTTTATTTTTGCTTTCAATACAATCGCAACTCCCAGACCGGATCTGGGAGCAACCAACGCTATTGCGCTTTCCCATCTATTTCTAGCAACCCCTTTATAAGAACATGGCTTCCAGATCACCCAACATCGTGCCTTTTCAGTCGCGTAGCTTCATCGGTGCTGTAGAAGACGAATGGCAAATGTATAGGTAAGAAATTTCCAGCGCCTCTTGCTCAGTCACCGCCGAGTACTTAGAAATTGTCTCAAGTGACAATGAAGCTGACTACGCTATCGGTCCGCCGATTGGATTTGGAGCTTCTTCGATTGTCTATTCTGCAGTTTATCAGCCGCCAGCACCTCTGTACAACGCATCCTTGCCAGAAGCAATTCCTTGTGCTCTCAAAGTTCTTGATCTTGATTCACTGCCTCCACGTTCACTTGCACTCCTTCAGCGAGAGACTACTCTGATGTCGTTATCCAAACATCCAAACGTTTTACGTGTCCGTGGTTCCTGGATCAACGGCCACAAGCTCTATATTGCGTTGCGTCTGATGAACAAGGGCAGTGCAGCCGACGTCATGCGCTACGGATGGCCTGGCGGGATGGAAGAAGATGTGATTCGCTGCATTCTGCGACAAGCTCTGCAAGGACTCAAGTGAGTAGACTTGTTCCTGATAAAAGTGGCATCAGTGTTCATTGTCTGTGTAGTTATCTTCACACTAACGGCTTTATTCATCGGGACATCAAAGCTGCTAACCTGCTCATTGACGACGATGGAACTGTCCTTCTGGGTGATCTCGGTGTTGCCGCAGATCTGGCAGAAGACCCATCCCAGCGCTCTTTGTCAAAAACACCGAATGTTTCTGTGTCCGCCTCGATTTCTCGATCCAAATATAATGAATTTCCTAGCTCCAAGAGAGTGTTACTATTTGATCACACTCCCGAACTGCCGGAACGACCAAAGGTCGGGAAACGAAAGTCTTTTGTCGGCACAGTACGTCATTACTCATTGTAAAACTCGACAAAGATTAATAGTGTATCTTAGCCATGCTGGATGGCCCCTGAACTCATACAAGGCCACCAGTATGATTCGTCTGCCGATATATGGAGTTTCGGTATCACAGCTCTAGAGTTGACCCAGGGGCGTCCACCGCGATCAAGAGAAACACCGCAGCGGGTTCTGATGAGAACGTCTGTCGCCAATCCCGATCTACTTATTTGCTAGAGCTGACCTAACCGAAAATTAGAATTCAAGATGACCCACCAATGCTTGACCGCGATGGAGGTACCTACAAATATTCTCGCGCTTTCAAGGAGATGGTGGAAAGTTGCCTGGTCAAAGATCCTTCCAAACGGTGACGATTTCTTGCGTTGCATATGAGCTCTTCTCTAATATCACCTGTTTCAGCCCCACAACACAAGACTTGTTAGAGTCTCCCTTCTTCAGGGCGGCCAAGAAAAAGTCTTATTTGGTTCGGACTATCCTCAGTATGTCATTTTTGCACTTATAACCAAGTCTATTCCTAACGGCTTAACAGAGGATCTTCCCCCATTGACGCAGCGTCAGGAACGCCGGGTCCTCAAGAATTCTATGACCATGCAGTCATTCGATTCCTGGGATTTCGCTACAATGACGGTCCATCCAGGGTTGCCACGGCGCCTGACGACAGAAGACCTAGTTTTGGCCATGGGATCCAATGATGTCTCGGAGATGGATGGAGTTTTATCTCGACGTGGAGGAACTTCTGTCCGGCACTCGAAGGAGCTTTCATTGGCTAGCCCGTCTGATGATCCGGATGATAGTCCAGCACAAGAGGTATCGGACGACCCATCGACACCCTCATCCTCGCCATCGGATTCTGGTTTCGTCCCTGATTCAGTGCTATCGAGCTCGACATTAGCTCCTACTCAAAGCAAGCCTATTCCGTTGTCTGCCATCTCCGGTAGAGTGCTATCCCCGAAAGATTTACGGAAGCTAGCTCCGCAATTATCTTGTTCGCCATCGTCTCCTTCATCTTCTCTGTCATCCTCGCCGTCATTGTCGACAATTTCCCGGCAAAGTTTATGGCATAGAGTGAAGTCAAATATTCAGAGAACTCCGAATCGCAGTCAGAATGGGCATACCGGCAAGGATCAAAGACAGTCGCCACGATCACAAGTCAAGAAGAAATCCCATGCTTGGCGAGAGCAGTTACTCGGCACAGGTGTCAGTAATTGAATTGGTTACCCACCATCCACAACCCTGCTATCCGAGTCATACATAACATCTACTTGAGTGGCGCTGCACTATTTTCATCGTCATCTGTCATTACTGTTATCTACGCACGCACATCTATCTCATATAAGCTGTTATCAAACGAATCTCCCATTGGTATCTAATGTAGTGTATCGCTTTCGTTAAAGTCAATATGGACAATAGGCCTGGTGCCATAGTGCTCAAACGACGGAACTCGCAAACTGCTGTCGCACATCAAAGCATGAATTGCAGATCATTTATTTACATCATATCACGTGTACCTCGAAACGCTTGTCACGGCAGTTTGAGCACATCTTCAGAATCATTATGACTGCCATGGACACCGATGAAGTTTCCGTGGTCCTAGCTTCCACAGCAACTTCAGGGTTGAGCGTATCCCTGTGAGTATCTCCTCGCGTTTGATCTCTTTATTGAAGAAACATCGATCAGACACCCGCTTCCAATCCTCAACATCTCTGAACATCTCACGCGACTAAAGTTGCAGCAAAATACTCATTCTCCTTTCGGTATGCTCTTTGTCTAACTTTGCAACTTGAAGCTGACGAGCTTCACCAGTCCTTGGTGGACTTTTGGGAACCCAGATCGGTCGAGAAGTAGAGATCGTTACTACCTTTGAACTGGCCGTTACATCCCCAAAGTCCAAATCACGCTCCGCTCAGGCCTCAACATGCTGCAATTCCGCGACCTCACAGCCGACACGATGAACAAGCTCGTGCGCATACCAGGTATCGTCATCTCCGCGTCCATCCTCTCCGCGCGCGCGACGAAGCTGCACCTCCAATGCCGCGCGTGCCGCTCGACGAAGATCGTGTACCCCGCGGGCGGGCTGGGGGGCGTCGGGGGCGGGTCGGACAGGGGGCTGCCGCGCGTGTGTGATGCGCCGGAGCCGGAAGGCCAGAAGAAGGATTGCCCGCTGGACCCGTACCTCATCGTCCATTCCAAGTCGGCGTTTGCGGACCAGCAGACGCTGAAGCTGCAGGAGGCGCCGGATATGGTGCCTGTGGGGGAGCTGCCGCGGCATATGCTGCTTTCGGTGGATAGGTATTTGACGGGGAAGGTTGTACCGGGATCGCGCATAATTGCGACGGGGATATACTCGACGTTTCAGTCTGCGAAGAATGTGAGTGTGTGTGGTGAGGTGTGTTTGTTTGTGGGTTGGGCTGAAATGGTGTGTAGAAGAACGCGGGCCCGGCGGCGCTGCGTCAGCCGTATTTGCGCGTTATTCATATTGAGATGTCGTCGCCTTCGGCTGGGGGCGGTGCGTCGAATCCGTTTGGGGTGCAGTTCACGCCCGAGGAGGAGGAGGAGTTTGGTCAGATGGCGCGGAGCGAGGGGTTCTATGAGCGGTTTGCGAAGAGCGTCGCGCCTAGTATCTATGGGAGTCTTGGTGAGTCGCAACGCGAGGGGGTGTCATCGTGCTCAGGTTGTTCTCAGATATCAAGAAGGCTGTTGCGTGTCTGTTGTTTGGTGGATCAAAAAAGGTTCTACCGGATGGAATGAGACTACGAGGTGATATTAATGTGTTGTTGCTCGGTGATCCCGGTACGGCAAAGAGTCAACTGCTCAAGTTTGTTGAAAAGGTAGGAAGGGATCTTTTGTCAAGGTTTATGGTAACATGTTCGTAGGTGGCGCCTATTGCTGTGTACACGTCGGGAAAGGGTTCGAGTGCAGCTGGTCTAACTGCCTCTGTTCAACGGGACACGGCATCTGTGCGCGATTTGTTGTAGCTGTTTGCCGTGTGCTGATGGGTTCTTAGCGTGAATTCTACTTGGAAGGCGGGGCGATGGTTCTCGCGGACACGGGTGTGGTGTGTATTGATGAATTTGACAAGATGCGAGACGAGGACAGGGTGGCGATACACGAGGCGATGGAGCAGCAGACGATATCGATTGCCAAGGCTGGAATCACGACTGTTTTAAACTCACGCACGAGTGTGCTTGCGGCGGCGAATCCTGTGTTTGGGCGGTATGATGAAGGGAAGAGTCCTGGAGAGGTAGGCTGTGATTTTGGATCGAGATGAAGGCTCACGTGCTGTGGACAGAACATTGATTTTCAAACGACGATATTGTCTCGGTTCGATATGATATTTATTGTCAAGGACGAGCATAATGAAACGAGGGACAAGGTGGGATTGTGTAAGTGGCTATGTAAGGCTGCTGACGGAGATGTAGACTATTGCGCAACATGTCATGAACATTCACATGAATCGGCCGAATCAGAGTACGGAAGATGTTGGGGAGCTTGATTTGGACAAGATGAAGCGGTACATTGCGTACTGCAAAAGGTGTGGATTTGCGTGTGTGATTTACGCGGTGTTGACTGTCGGGCAGCAAGTGCGCGCCGCGTCTGTCAGTGGAGGCGCAGGAGATGCTGAGCAGCCACTTTGTGGGCCTGCGGAAGGAGGTGCAAAGAGTAGAGCGGGACAATGACGAGCGGAGTTCGATCCCGATAACTATACGGTGAGTGGCGCGTGGTGAACCGGGGCAAGTGAACTGAGACGGGGCGCAGACAGCTGGAGGCGATCATCCGGATCTCGGAGGCACTGGCAAAGATGACGCTGAGCGTGGTTGTGAAGAACCACCACGTGGAGGAGGCGATAAGGCTGTTCAAGTTTTCGACGATGGACGCGGTGTCAGCTGGGTCGGCGGACGGGCTGTCGCGGGGGGAGCTGAACGAGGAGATGGGGCGGATTGAGCGGGAGCTGCGGCGGCGGCTGCCTGTGGGGTGGAGCACGAGCTACCAGAGTCTGGTGCGGGAGTTTGTGACACAGCAGGGGTTCTCGAGCCACGCGCTGGAGCGGACGCTGTTCATCATGGAGAAGCGGGAGACGATCAGGTTCTCGGGGCAGGTGCGTGACATTGTGTGACTGGTGGCGTGGCTGACGTGACGCCGGTGTACAGAAAAAGGTGGTGCATCGGGTGGGGGTGTGATTACGTGTACATAGATGCTGTGTGTGATTACCTAAGCAAGCGCAGCAATGATATAGACCAGGGCTTGTTTTGAATTGAGACAAGAACATGTACGACCCATCATCGCCCCTGCAATGGAACAAGCTCTGTGGCCTCGACTTTTCGTCGTTCCACTCCCCTGCTGAGCTTGCCGTCCCCTCGATCGACTGTTTCGAGAACGAGTTGGACCAGCTCGATCTCCTCGAACTCGAGGTCACTCAGGTCAACAATGCATTCTCCAACCACAACCTGCCCCAGAGTCTTGGCCCTCCCTCTTCCATCACCCAGTCATCCGACTCTCTCTCCTTTTACTCTGACATCCACTCTGCCTACGACATGGACTTTGCCCGCATCTGCATCGACCCCGACTATCTCCACGACCCGCCCTTTGCGCCCCTCACGCCCCCACGCAGCCCCAAGTCCCAGTTCAGATCCAGTCTCTCCGACTATGCCATCCCATACCCTGCCCTGGGCTACTCTACCCCTACTCCCACCGTCTCCCCGTCCCACATCTCCCTCCCCCAGGACAAGGCTGATCCCCGCAAGAAGTACAAGTGCCCCAGCTGCCCTCGAGGTACGTCTTCCCACGCTCTCTCTCTTCGCCTTGCTCATTTCTCGCCAGCGTTTGCCCGTGCCTACAATCTAAAGACACACAAGGCCACGCACGATCCCAACAGGCTCAAGCCCCACGTCTGCCCGCACACCTCGTGTGGCCGCTCGTTCAGCCGCAAGCACGACCTCGGCCGCCACCTCGTCAGCATCCACCGCGACGAGGACACTTCGTCCCACCGCTCCTCCAGCAGGGTCATCGGCGTCGAAAAGGGCGCGAGGTCCTGGTGCGACTCGTGCGGCAGGGGCTTCGTCGGCAAGGCCCCCGTGTGCGCCTGCATCGACGTCAAGTAATCTCGTCATCACATCCATGTCTCGATTGTTTATTCCCATGTGTAAGCGCCCTACCTGCCACACCTCTACCGCGTGCCCATCAGTGTTCTCACCCTCTGCCCAGGCAACGCACAGCTTTCCCTCCCGGCTCGTCAGCTATATCGCTGTACGCCGCTTCGATTTCGATGTGTCACGTTTCCGTACCGCCTTGATTTTATCTATCCTTGGCCAAGCGACGGGCGTGATCTCGTATTATCATCTCTCACAGACGTTGCGTGGAACTGTTACCCTTCCCCCCCTTTTCCCCTATGTCGAGATCCTTACGCCAATACCATTTGATTTATCTACTCTTATATTTATTGTTTGACGAATTTACGTGTTTTGAGATTATCATGTCCTGCTCTCTATTCGTTTATATCTATTGAAGTTTACATGTTTTGGGCCACATTCTCTCACAGACGTTGCGTCCTCAATACCATCTTATCTATTCGTTTATACAAGCGGACGTGCGTGCCAAGTCCTCGCGTTTGCTTGTCATGGACATTCACGATCTCCATCCACCAGATGACTACAGCCACCGTTTTTTCATATGGCACGAATGGATACAGGTGGGGCGAGCTCTTTCTGATTTCTCTGCCCTCGTCCGTCGTCGCTCAGCACTCCCCAGGCCAACGGCCCGCTGACCGCCGAGAACGTCTTTGACTATTTTGCGACTTCGATGTTCTACGACAAGCAGAGTAACAACCAGGTGCTCCGCATGCAGACGATCCACTCGGGTCTCCCCGTCGTCAATGAGGCAGAGGAACTCAAGTACGATATCGCGCCGTCATTCTCCCCTCTCTCTCCTCGCTCATCAGACTTAGACGATTCACGGGCGTGGAATTCGCCGTAGTCCAGGCGCAGCCTCCGTCCCTGTTCATTATTCAGAAAAGAGAGAGATTGTCGCCTGAGGAAGGTTGAACAACTCATCGTTGACGCGTCCTGCCGCGCTGAATGAATGTCCTCAGTCAGACCGATGGCCGCGTACTTTATCATAAACAATCGGATATACCAATCGCCAGACGTGTATACCGTTCTATCTAATCGCCTCGTAAGAGCTCTTTCTCTTGCCATTAGAGGAGAAGCTAAAACGCGTAAACAGCTCACAGCCCTCCATTCCCTGCAAACCTCTCTGGACATCCTACGATCGCATCGGCCAGATTACACTCCCCGAACGGGCTTCGTATGGCCCATCACAGATCCCTCGCTAACGGCCGAGAACACCAAGAAGCGTGGCCAAGATGACGACACCATCACAGTGGATGAGAGCGCGTCTGCCATTTCCTCATTGAAGCAGAAAGTTCTCAGCTCGCAAGGTGAACCGAAACGCCAGCAGAACAACATGCTTCTTCTGAACGCCATGCGCGCGACTGCTGCACACTCTCAGATGGCCCTCGCGTCTAGCACGTTTGCTGCTAGTGTTGAGGCTGTCCCTGCAGAGACCCCCGCTGCCCACGCCCGCTCTTCTGCGACGCCCGGCCCCAGCTCTCAGATTGCGACGCCAAAAGTCGCACAAAGCGTGTCTATCCAACAAGAACCGGTGAAAGCACCCCCCGGTGGTGGCAAGAAAAAAAGAAAACGTGCGTGGTTGCTTGCATCTGTACGGGGAAACGGCCTCATTGTATGTGCAGGAACAGGAACTTCACTTCCGGCATCGACAGCACCTGGTTGACGTATGGTTTTTGTCCTCGTCAGATGATGTACATGCGTTTGTGAGTTTGAAACTCAAAGCAGAATAGAATATCCTTCGTTTCACAACCGATTAATCTTAATTCTATTCCATTACTGCTCCAGGAAGCTGACGTCTATGACGCTTTCTAGAGGGTGGAGAAACGTGTGAGATAGGAATCAGATGTAGGCGGTAGCTGTAGATCCAGACCTATGGGAGGTTTATAGCGTAAATTAAATATCCTCTTACCAAAGAGGCGGATGGAGGTCGCACCCTGTTCTCAGAGTTTGTTGGTTTGATCCATGGCGGTAGAGTCTCAGCTGCTTCTATCAAAAGAAACTCCCCATCGGAGTCAAAAACACTATAAGGACATGAGTATCGAAATCTAGGTATTAATCATTCGAAAATTGGTCCACCTGATGACTATATCCCACTTGGCGCTGATTTCTCTAAGAAGCCAGACTGTGCACCATTCGTCGTCCACACAATCACCTACTCTCATTCTACCTTCCAAAATGTAGGTATTTGGATTGTCAGGGTCAGCGTCCAAAACAGTCTTAAGCTCGAAAGAGTCGCGGTGCCATAGAAATCCAGGTAGTAGATCCTCGGCGTATGTCCTGATGCAAGCAGCAAAAGTCGTAGCAGATGTCTTGTCTGACAGATCTTTTGGAAGGTGAATTGTGTATTGAAGAGTATCCTCGGCGATGGTCGGGGGACGATTAAAAATGTCCATCTGATTCAAATTGCAAGACAGGTAGACAGAAGACCCGTGTCCTAGAATACGTTCAAGTCAAATTCGCGAGTGTCGATCAAGAATTTCGACAATGTCGTCAACTGAAAGTCTGTTATTGTCAGATGAAGCTACCAAATAAAAGTGTGATTGACCCTTTTGGCAATTGTGACACTATATGTAGGACTTGTGTACTAAAGCAACGACCATCGTGACGATGGCCGCTACATCGTTCAAGGACCGTAACCTCATAGCTGTCATTGGTGACGAGGTATGTCGGGTAACTCAATGCTCACTAGCCCGATGGTGAAATCACTTCAGGATTCAATAACGGGTCTGCTTTTGGCAGGAGTGGGGCATATTAATGAGCACCAGAAGAAGAACTTTCTGGTTGTGGACGATGGCAGTAGGTGTATGGAGTGTGGAAGATAACTTGTCCACTGATCACCTTGCTGAAGAAACTCAGGTGTCCGAGATCGAGTCCGCTTTTGAGGAGTTTACACAAAGAAAGGATATTGCTATTCTCCTGATCAACCAACATGTGTGTTGCCATTGGAACCTCAGGAAACTCATTTATCGATTTGTCCAGATTGCAGAGAAGATACGACCGACAGTGGACAAGTATCAACAAGCGTTCCCTGCGTTACTTGAAATACCATCGAAAGATCATCCATATGGTACGTACGAAGCCTGAATGCATTCTTGATTCTATGATCATACTTTCAACTATAGATCCCTCCAAAGATTCCGTTCTCAAGCGTGTTCAGAAACTCTTTGGAGATTAACTTTCTTTCGTTTAAACGCTTCATGTGCGCCTTTTGGCGGTTAGCAACAGAAGAGCGATACAATACAACACAAGTTTTTAGAACTATTGGTACGAGCTACTCCATCGCATTACAGGCTCATTATCCCGTACCCCTGGCGCTCGTTCTACAAATATTCGTATTGGGTTTCGTTCCCTTGAGTCTGTTGATTGCAAATTAAAAAGGTATATCAAAATGAATTTGTCCAACCGTGGCTTACTTGGAATGTCAATGAGCAAGTATCGAAAAACGAAGTAACCGTCTTTGTTCTGCCAAATAGTTCTTTCATTCCATCTTGACCGCACAGATTGACACGACTTACCCGCACCAAATTGGCATGAACTTCGCCTTCGGTGAATACTTGACCCTCTAGTGTACGTTTTGACTCAGTCTGTGAAGAAGGTCCCTTGTGTCCTCGTAACGTTGAGAACATCCCTGCAAAGGTCCATGTGGTACTCTCTTGCATTTTGCTGGGTTCAGGAGATAGTTCCTGCTGAGTAGGAAGGGCTGGCGGTGGCAAAGGTGATCCAGCCAGATATTTGATTAATCGTCTTGTTCTATCCCACATGATGTGAGCATATTCTTTCGACCATTCAAGTGATTCATCGAGAGTAAGTTCTGATGCTTGTCTGAGTTTCAGCTTTGTCCACTCCGTCGCTGTCTCAAGATATGACGCGTCCGCTGAAGGAGCAACACTAGATCCGGGAGGTTGGCCATGAATGTAAAAGGTCATGATCATATGCTCTTGTCCATGTGCATCAACCATGATTTGGGAAATAACATGACGGTCACGGTGCCGAGGTCGAATTGCGGAGGGAGGACTATTATGAAAGGACAGTGGTCCGTGAAGATATTTCGCGACCTACAAACGATGATTAATGAAGGCTTCTACGGAGCACCAAAGAGGACACGCCTTTGAAGATGCCTTGATACGTTCACAGGCATCTCCGTATATAACTGTCGGTGAATTTTTTGAGAACAACTCTGTCGTGAGGGAATACCCAAGGAGGGCAAAAAGACCAGCTCCTAGTAGTATCACTGCTAGATTTGTCGTCCTAGCAGTAGTTCGCATTACTGACAGAAGAACAAGTTCAAATACACGTCCTGGAGGTCACGCAGTGACGAAACACACATTTTCCACTAGTGCTCAGCTCGGACCACTTCTGCAGCCGTTCTCCTTTTTTCAGCGACGATTGCCCGATCCCCAACTGAAAGGGCCCAACAGTGTCCGGCCTCGGAATAGTCCGCTGTTTTGTATCCAATGATTGGGTAAATGAGTGGGATGTTTCATTGTGCGTTGCATATTTTCTTCTAGAGAACACAAGATAGCAAGGGCGTTTCAAAGATGAACGTGCAAGCAAGTGTGAGCGACGAGCCACGCTTAGAGTGATTGTATAATGCATCCCAGGACTATGCAAGGTTGAGTAGCAAATTAAAAGTGCCCAAAGGTGTGGCTTGAGCCTTCCAAGAAAACAAAAACTCAATTTTACACAAACGCAAATAACTCATACATGC
>JABAJZ010000174.1:0-18166 GCA_018857265.1 Termitomyces sp. T32_za158 | reverse complement strand
CCCCAACTTTGAACTGCAAAATAGCAACCACATCCCCCCACCAGATCCTTGGCATTTCAATCCTACCAGGAACACTCCTCTGGGCCCTCCTCCTCTCCCTCTCCTTCCTACAAATACAAATCTCCCTCCTCCTCACCCTCCTCCCCCTCCTACCCCAAAACCACACCCCCCCCCCCCCCCCCCCCCCCAACTGGCCCATCTGGTTCTGAACAAGCAGTTACAGCTGGCCCACATTGTCAACGATGAGGATGAATGGAGACCCAGTCACGGTTCTTGCCGCAGGTACAGAACGATGGTTTTTACGGCTAAAAGGAATTACATCCTTCTCGAGAGAGTGTGACAGAAATAACGAGAACCCCCAGCTTAATATTGGGGTCATTTAATCATCTGCTTCTTGCAGGGAGATTGGCAGACCTGAGAAGCCATCAATCAACAGTCGATAGAACGTCCGATGATCTTAATGGAGCTCGTAAGTATCGTCTGGAATTCTCCAAAAGCGTCAATAGCCGAAGGGATGTATAGTTCGAATGAGAATTTCATAATAAACATCTGTAGATGTCGATATACTTTGGCCAACTTGGACGACAAGATAGTTTAGAACAGCTTACAACAGACAGAAATTAATGACATCCAGGCTGTGGTCGATACAAAATGTTCCTATCGTGGCACGAATGTGTGAACGAAGCGAAGACGAGAAGATGGAATAGCGTCTACATAGGGAGTGACCAATTCTATTGAAGTAAGCTGCGGGCGTAGCAATAGTAACAACCAGACCATGCAAAGTTTCTCCATGTCACGTATATGCCCATCGAAAAAGGTCAAGTAGACGAAGGCAAACCGTGACGACGAGAAGTCAAATGAAGACCAAGGATATACAGGCCATAGACCCGTACCATGCAGAGGTAATCGTGGGACTAATACGTGAGGAAATGTGCACGCGATCGCTTCAGAAGTTCCATGTTAAAAATTATAGTTGCGGCTAACATTCTCCATTTGTCACGCACAAAGAGATGTACTCAAAAGATATTGCCTACCTTACGTTGTCAGTGTTGGAGAAAAGAAGATAAGGATACAAACGAGTGCCATGAAATGACGGCGTCGAATTACAGCGTAGTCGATGCCGTATCATGCCCTTCGATAATTTCTCACGGGAGATGTTCCTGTCTCGAGGCAGAGACCTCATGTTCGTTTATGGGACATTCTAAGCATCAAGAACTTGTACCTCGATACTGTGAATGATTGAAGAAACACTGAGTATCTTCGCTTACAGACGCTGGTAATCAAAAAGTGTCAACACGGCTCCTTGTAGGGCAGTGGCAGTCACCGTAGGCGAGCCGAAGGTACATATCCTAGGTGGAGTTGAATATGGACGAGCATAGAATTCCTCGAAGGTCCGTCTCCAAGCAAACATAAGAAGTTATGAGAGATACAAATTAGTACCTGGAGACCCCGATTGCATTCCGTATTTTGCAAGAACAGGAAGGGAGATGTACATGTATGATAGAAGGTGTGAATCAGCAAACAAAGCATCAATAGTTTCAGGACCACGGTGGCCAAAATTATTCGAGGCTAGAGCAAGAGAAAACGAGAAACGACGACAAGCATCAGACAGATGCACAGAAAAGAACAAGCTGGAATGAGCCATGCGTATAGTTTGAAACCTCGCTAGGATAGCGCGATGCGTTTGAATAAAGCCACAAAACTGTGGACTCAGTCGGACGAGGCTCAACTTTGAATGTGACCATGCATCGCACGATCGATCAGGGTTCCGTTGGACCAAACAAATCCAAGCCGCAACCACGAGACTGAACCGAAATCGCGTGAATTCTGCGCATGGCTTTAAACTTGAAACCATCGCGAAACACTGTATCTTCTGGTATCTTGACCCATCGAGGACTTTAATCTCGCTTCTGACTTTTCCTAGTACTCTGTTGATGTCGGTTGAGACTTGGCAAACGGAGATTACAGTGGGCTTCTGTTCAAGGGTTATCCAGAGTACGACACCGTCTATGTAGTTGGTCGGTCTGACTGCGCAAGCTTCTTAGAAAGTTAAACTCAGAAGAGCTCACCGGTATCCAGAGCTACTTTTTGGGCGCTTTACTTCAACTTCTTTGTCCAAGAGATCCAGGTACGAATGCCACGAGTTTTATCGGATCAAAAGGATTCTATCACATAACCCTGCTGCTATTCTCTGACACATTCTCATGAGATTGCAATAATCTACACCGTTTTTAGAAGCGCTTTGCACCGTGATTGACTCAGAATATGTGCTCACCAAACTTATTTATAAGGATACGCTCATTGCCAACTACTAGCCTCTCGTTGTCGCAGAAACGCGATGGTCACAAGTAACTCCTTCTCCCTTTACTTGCCCATCTTCACAGGCCAGGGGACGTCGGCTGCGAACTCCCCAAAGACACGCCAGACAGCTATATCCGATGCCTCCTCATCATCTGGCTCGCTTCTCCTCTCAGAGTGCTACAAAGCGTTCCACCATGAGTTGTCTAGTTTGCCGGCCAGCGACTTCTCAGCCCTCGAAATTGACCGGGCTGACTTCTCGTTACCTAACGATCTTATCTCTACACCCAAACAATGTTACCAACAGAACGCTGTCGTCTCAGGATCCGCGCTTTTCCTCATACAAACCTTACGGTATCTCGCGTTTGTAGAGGCAACATGCGTCCCGCGCAACTCCGTCACACCTTTCAACGATGTCCTCAAAGGGAATATTCAATATGGGTTGGGTGTCCTCGGTTTCTCTTCTGGCATACTCCCTGCGTGTGTAGTCGCTACATCATTTTCCACATTAAGTTACATCACCAGGGCGGTAGAGGCTTATCGCCTTGCCATTTGGGTTGGAATTCGTTCACATCTATATAGGGTACAAGTGTTAATCGCCGCTTCACTTGATCTGAAAACAGATCTGCCCTGGAGCCTGGTCTTGACGGGAATCGCCATATTCGAGGCAGAGGAAGCCCTCGCGACCTATAACAAGGTGCGAAGTCGAAAGCTAACTCATCTAACGCAATCTTATATTTTTCTTCGTCTTACTCAAACTCAGGGAACTAGCGAGGCTCAACTTTACATAACCGCAATCATGGACGACAGGTGTGTCACCATATCCGGTAGGCCGGACATTCTTTCCGACTTCTCCGCCTTCCTTGCAACAAACGTGAATGTGGTGATTCACAAAACCTCTCTCGAAACCCTGTATCATTCAAATCTACACGCGACCTCCACTCGCGATCTTGTCTTGCACGATGTCATCGCGAGGAACATTCAGTTTCCAGAGTTCTCTGATATCCAAGTACCAGTCCGATCGACTTTCAGTGGTGACTCCATCACCCAGGACGGGACGTCTAGATCCCTCGTGGAACTTGTGGTGGACATGCTCCTCGTTCACCCGGTGAATTGGAACACGATTGTAGATAATATCGTCAAAATTCTCCCTCGGGATACTTGTGTACAACTCCTAAATGTGGGACCAGGACTTGGCTTGTCGCGGAGTACAGAGCGAGCGTTTCCTTGCGGTCAAGTATCAATTTTTGATGTGAGTTCGACCACTATACAATCACATCCTCGATCTTCTCCGAAGCAAGAACCTATTGCGATAATCGGGATGGCCGTGAACATGCCTGGAGCTCCGAATGTTTCCAAACTTTGGAAAGTCCTCGAAAACGGTATAAATACGGTTTCTGCAGTAAGTACTTCCTTTATTCCACGAGGTCTTTTGGTGACGCGACTTTAAGATTCCTGAGCGTCGGTTCCGGATATCTGACTATCAAAACAACACAAATTCTCAACGAACTATGAAAGCGCACACTGGTAATTTCATTGACAGTCCGGACGAGTTCGATAACAAGTCAGTTGGCGTTCTTGATGTCACAAGAAATATTGATTTTTTTTCGTAGATTTTTCAAAATTAGTCCTCGCGAGGCACAAAGTATGGACCCCCAGCAGCGCATTCTATTACACACCGCGTACGAAGCGCTTGAAGACTCAGGATACGTTCCGAACTCGACGCCGACGAACCGTCCGGAAAGTTTTGGTTGCTATATTGGTGCTGCCACTCATGATTACATACAAAATCTACGGGACGATATCGATGTATATTACAGCCCTGGTAAGGCCGAGTTTTTAAATTCAGAATTCAATATCGACGATCTCTCTAGGTACCTTGAATGCTTTTCTAAGCGGACGAATATCATATGCGATGCAACTTAGTGGCCCGTCTATCGTCGTGGATACTGCTTGTTCCTCTTCGAATGTCGCCCTGTATCAGGGTGCCCGAGCCCTGATGAATAAAGACTGCGATTCCGCATTGGTTGGAGGCGTCAATATTATCACCAGTCCTGATGTAAGCTATCTTCACCATCTTGGAACGCAAGGAGTACTGACGTCTAGACGGTTGTAGATGTTCTTGGGGCTTGACCGAGGTCATTTTTTGAGTCCCACGGGACAATGTAAGTCGTTTGACGCAAAGGCTGATGGTTACTCGCGCGGAGAAGGCTGTGGAGTCTTTGTGCTGAAGCGCTTATCTGATGCTCTTGCCGAGAATGATCGTATACTTGGTGTCATTCGTGGTATTGAGGTCAATCAGAGCGGACTTACACACTCAATCACGCACCCGCATGCGCCGACCCAGGCAGCTCTTTTCCAACGCCTTCTGGAGAACTCCAGCATTGATCCTAATCGAGTCAGCGTAATCGAGGCTCACGGGACAGGCACTCAAGCAGGTGATCCTAATGAGCTGGAAAGCATCAGAAACGTCTTTTCATGTCAACGAACTGCCGACAACCCTCTCCATATAACTTCGATCAAGGCAAACATTGGCCACCTTGAGGCGGCTTCAGGATCCGCGGGGCTCGCTAAGCTCCTTCTCATGTTCAAGCACCAGATGATTCCTCGTCAAATCTCCCTTCATACGCTCAATCCGCGGATAGCACCCCTTGAAACCGACCATACCATAATCGATTCTGTGTCCGCTTACTGGCATCCTGCCCCCAGCGGCTCGACGAGGATTGCGATGCTCAATAATTTCGGAGCCGCAGGGTCTAATTCAGCATTGCTAGTCGAGGAACATCACAAGTCCGTCGTTGTCTCCGATTCTAAAGGAATGCATCTAGTGTTTGCGTTCTCAGCAAAGGATGTCTCAGCACTTGAAAGTCTTCGCTTGAAATACCTGGACTTTCTTGAGGACTCAGATGCGGCCTGTCTTGCGGATATCGCTTACACAATGACGGCGCGCCGACAGATCTACGAGCACAGATTGGCTGTTTCTGCCAACGACAAGGAAGATCTTGTCGTAAGATTACGGAGAGCTCTCCCTGCACAGGGATCAGCAAAAAACGCTCGGATTGCGTTCGTTTTTTCTGGTCAAGGTGGCCAGTATCTCGGGATGGGGGTTTCACTTTATCAGAAATCTCAACTTTTTAAATTTTACGTCGACGAATGTCATGCTATCCTCAGGAAGGCAGGCTTTCCCGGAGTCCTAGCTATTCTCACAGCCGACTCGCCAGCGAGTGGGCTTTCTGACTTGGAAGAGTTTGAAGCCTGTCAAGCTTCTTTATTCGTTCTTCAGTACGCCCTTGCGAAGCTTTGGATGTCCTGGGGAGTTTCACCAGTGGCAGTTGTTGGGCACAGGTTTGTCACTTGTTTGCGCTCAATGAATTGCAGGACTAATACTGAACTTGACCTAGCTTGGGGGAATATGCCGCGTTGGTTATTGCTGGCGTTATTTCCGTGGAGGACGCCTTATTCATCGTCGCCCATCGCGTTCGTCTGATGGTGCAAAGATGCGCTGTAAACGAAACTGGAATGATCGCGGTCAATCTCAGTCCCATTGCGGTGCGCGATGTGTTGTGCACTTCCACGGAGTTCTCCGATCTATCTATCGCATGTTACAACAGCCCGATAGATTGCGTAGTCTCTGGGCCCTTGACAAAACTACAGGCATTCAAAGCATTTCTGGATGCTGACGTTCGCTGTAAGAATGTTCTTCTTACTGTTCCCTTCGGATATCACAGCCAAGCGATGTCTCCTCTCCTAGACGATCTCGACGTTGTAGCTCAGCGTGTTGTCTTGAACCCGCCGAATATTCCTATTGTGTCCAATCTTCTTGGGGAAGTTGTTCATGCAGGTGACCCCTCCGTATTCAGCGCTGACTACTTTGCCCTGCATTGCGCGAAACCTGTCCAATTCGAGAAAGGCATACAATCTCTGGTAAATAGTTCATCTAACCCGGTGGACGTCTGGATAGAGATTGGTCCTCATACAACGACGCTCCCAATGCTGAAAGCCAGCTCGTGTGTCCGGCGAGGTAGTCTTCTTCTTGGCTCTCTGCGTAAACAACAGGACGGGTGGGAGACTTTAACAGGGAGTCTAGTTCAACTTTACCTTAGCGGTGCAAATGTTCGGTGGCGAGATACGTTTGCTCACATACAGGGAGTCAGTTGCATCAGTCTTCCTTCTTACCCCTTTTCTCCGTCGAAATTCTGGGTTGAGTACAAGGACCCTCAACTCGTTCGCGATCTCTCGCCTGAGGTGTCCCCGACGCCGTTTTTATCCACGGGATATTCGATGTTGGGAAGCTGGGTTCAACGCCCATCTTCAGAGAATGAAAACACCGCAATCTTTGAGACACCTATCGAGAAAGTCGCTGGTTGGATCAGGGGGCATAGGGTTGGAGGAGTACCACTCTGTCCCGCATCCGTTTATATCGAACAAGCTCTTTCTGCTATTAATTTGGCCTACGTCCACCTCGACCGATGTATGCAAGGCTGCCACGTTTCCCTTCGTAAACTAGTGTTTTCCAAGCCCCTAGTTCAGGACTCCTCCATCGACCTAACTCTCATCACCACGGTGTCAATTCAGACTGGTTCTGGTACATTCACGATCAGTTCCCGAGTACCATCATCGAAGAACGAGAACACTCATGCTTATGGAGAATATCGTCTACTTTCAACAACGTCAACGCTCACAAAGTTCGCGCGGACTGTACCGATAGTTTCTCGATACATGGCTGCTATCACTAAACCTAGTTCTGGCAATGCCCCCGAGGTTTTTTCCACAAGAACGGCTTACGAGGTTATTTTCCCCCGCGTCGTTGAATATTCAAAAGAGTATCGCTCAATGAGGTCGATTACTGTCGATGCCAGTAACATGGAAGGTTGCGCGGACGTGCGACTACCAGAGGATTACGATCACGGAAGTTTCATGATACATCCAGTCTTTACGGACACTTTACTTCATGTGGCTGGCTTCGTGGCCAATCTTCAGGGCAGTGCCAATGACGCATTTATTTGTAGTGAGGTTGATGGTGTTAAGATCCTTCCCCACCTCATTGACAATGACGCGTCGTACACGATATACTGCACTAACTGTTGGGTACCGGAAGACAGGATGGTGCTAGCCGACGCTTATGCTATCCTCTCTGGGAAACCGACGAGGATTGTTGCTCATATCAAGGGCATGCAATTTCGTCGCGTTCAACTTGACAGGTTCAAAAGAGGACTATCTTTGGCTTCAAGACAGAATATCGACCTACTGTCACCAACCGCTTCCTCGTTGTCATACAAGGGCGAACAGATGTCATCTACCAAAATTCCCTTGAACATTCATACTATCGTCATCAATCTCATATCAGAAACCTGCGGTCTTGTTGCGCAAGATCTCGATCTACACATGGATTTAGCGTCTATCGGTGTCGATTCTCTAATGTCTATTGAGTTATTTGGCCGCCTTGGACGGGCGTTTCCAGGAGCACATCTCGACTCGCACACCCTACAGTTTTGTACATCCATCGCGGACATTATCCGTGAAGTCTCCACGAGAATGAATACCGGAAGGGCTGCCGGGAGTGACTCTCCTATGACTATGCTGAGCGGCACATCGACTCCTAGAACGCTTGTCGCAGAAGACGTATTATCCCAAGACAGAAAGCTCAATGTCAAAGATGTCCTCTCTTCGGTTCTTTGTCTCGCCTCTCAAGAAATTGATGACGACGTCGACCTCGACTCACTTGGCCTAGACTCTCTGACGTCCATTGAAGTCCTTCATGCGTTCAGACGGGAATTTGGTCTTGAAATCCCAACTAACTTCCTCACCACCCATAGTACCCCTCGGGCGCTCCAGACCTACCTGGTTTCTCACTCATCAAAAACCGCGAAATTCTCAGACATAATCCTTGGATCGCCTAAGGACGCAATGCCGACGCTCCAGAGAACGGACTCCATGGCCAGAGCTTTGCGGCTTGAAACAAACCCTGTTCCAATACAATCATCGAACAGCGGCCGGCTTCCTTTGTTTTTGATCCACGATGGTAGTGGCCTTGTTAGCTATTACGAACGCCTTTCCCCGTTGGATCGACCGGTCTGGGCAATCTACAACCCCAATTTTGTTACGAGTCAACCCTGGAATAGCATTTCTTTGATGGCCAGGACGTATGCCAAGTCCATTGCTGATCTGATAACGGGCCCCGTAATAGTTGGAGGTGATTTTGCAGCGCGTTGATTTTAACACGATTTCTCATTTAATATCTTTTTATAGGATGGTCTTTTGGCGGCGTGGTCGCATATGAAGTTGCTCGACATCTTGAACTTCTCGGTAGAAAAGCACAAGGTATCCTCTTGATCGATGCTCCAAACCCTATTGGACATGTCCCCCTATCCGACTCTGTAGTAGACGCAGTGCTCCATCTGGACGGTCGAAGCATCAATTCTGAGGTTGGAAGGCTGGTAAGGACACAGTTTTCAATGAATTCCCGATTGCTTGGCAGTTACAAGCCTGATTCGTTTTCGCGCGATTCCCCGCCCTTGGTTATGCTTCGCTCGAAAGAAGGGTTCAATCCGCTTCATGTTCAAGTACCTACTTGGTTATCGGATCGTACCAAGCCCGAAACGGCGACAATCGGGTGGCAGAAGTTAACAAGGAGCCATGTAGACATCCTCGACATACCGGGTCATCACTTTGAACCATTCCATCGCAATAACGTGAGTTTTGAGATCAACTATTGGGAGTCACAAGATCTGACAACGTTGATAGATTGAAGCCGTGTCCCTCCGAATATCACAAGCATGTGCTCACCTCGAGCAGTTATAACCACTGTTTGCAGTGATTGGCATTCCCTCCAGACGATCCAGCATTAGGAAGATACGACACTATGTGTTCTTGTTATCTTTATCGTTATTCTACTTCTGAATGTCATGTCTAATATATGAGGAAGCACAAACCGTCATTTTCCTTCCAGAACTCATCGTACTATATCGTTGCGATTTGAAATTAGTTGTAGGTTATAATGTACAAGTAAAAGACAGAACGAGATATTCTATCTATCTAGTCGATCCAAGTTGGCTCCACTGCCAACTTCGCCTTAGGGGTATATCTTTTTTTGTGACCTGGTGCAGGCTGGGCCTGCATACGAAATTGCACGGTACGATGGACTTTCACACCATTGGAGTGTTGCTTGGGTATGAATCGAGGGCTAGCCATATTAGATCTAAATTAGGAAGTCAGTCAGTTGTTGTTAGCACCAGCTTACGGAAAGTACATACTTGAAAGTGCTGACCCATCTGTTGTTCCCCTTTTGATATCGCAAGTGGAGCGGGAGGATCTCGAGGAGCCACCAGCTTTGCTTCAGCTGTAGCTGATCATAGATTGGCGATAGTGCATCTTTGAGATCCTCGAGCTCTTCGTCAATCACCGAGGGATCATTCGTGGTGATAGTCATAGTAGGCGTAGCATTGGCCTTGCGCTTCCAGTGAGCGACGGCGCGCTTGATCAGTCCATGTTTTGTAGCCTTCTCAATGAATGTCGTCGAAGCATCGAGACGTGGTGCTGGGCGAGGAAGAACGATAGGATAAAGTGTGGCGGGATCCAGGCCGATGGTGCGGAGTGCATCAGTGTTGAACATGATACCAGTGTTTGCTTTGAAGCATTCGCGTACCATCCAGCGAAGGGGTATGCGCGCCAAAGAGTATGGAGTCTTATTCGTGACGGAACCTCCACCAACATCTAGATCGGTTGATATGAGTTACCATTGAGAGAGGTCCGACGGGACATACCACAATGACAACCCTAAGAAGAACGGGACAAACTTCGTTGTGGATTTTCTCTATGTAAAGGAGGGCTTACCGCAAACCAGACTTCCTGAATGTCTGTCTCTTGACTGGTCTCCCTTACGGAGAACATGTTTTCGTAAAGGTCGAGTCTTTGATCTGCATTTCCTACGTTCCTTTCTCTTTCGAGATTGTGGTCAGCGTGATGAATGGGGAGGTCGTGTTTTTCATCCAGATCTGGTGTCGGTAGCCGAACGGTGTGCACGCCATAGGCCTGCTGAGCTTGTGTTGGACGGTTCCAAAGGTTTGCTTTAAACTTTGCACGGCGTTCATCTAACGCGATAGCATGACGAAAGGTCTTGACCATGGTATTAGACGTTGTGAAGGGCAGTCGCTTGGGGATGAGGCCGACAGAGTCGACCGTGTCCCTACATAACTCTATGAGATGAGACGGACAGTAAATGTTCATACCACATACCATACACCCAGGAATTCAATTGGAACCGCAGATGCGAACGCGAGCTTGAAAGCGTTCGACTGTTCCCATCCGACGTGATCCGTTCTCGTGTACATTTTGTACGCGAATGGCACTTGCTGGTGGTTATCTGCGGGGAGTAAACCGACCTTGTGTATCATCCCCGCGAGGCTGTTGATAGTCAACCAACCATTATTAGCTTGCCGCGAGTAACAAACCTTCGAGCGGTGTATGCACCACGCGAAAAACCTGGTGAACAGGACCATCAGGATACGTTGCTTTTGCGATCTTTGTAGTCATGAGTGGACAAACCGAATATACAGATTTTGTCTCCTTCACGATCTTAGAAATGACGATCAACAAAGAAAAATTTTACCTCGAAGACGGACTCACAATTTTGCATGAGGAATTCATAGCCGCCTATAATCGTCTGTTAGGTGTCATACTCAATGTCAAGCGCGTCGCGTACTCATCACATGGTACTTGAGGTTCCATGCAAACATCTCGTCGAGGGTCTATTGAAGGTGAATTTGAGCCAATGTATTGTTATGCGAACGACAATGCGCAAACTTTGGAAATCTTGGTAGCGAGGGGTGTTGCGACTTTTGTGTTTACATAGGTACCGATGCCAGCCTAAGGGTTACAAGTTAGCCTTCTGTGATATGAAGAGATAACAATAACACCGTGCCTGATAGTAAACCATCTGCTTATACCGATCATTTTTCTTCAAGAGCGAAACAAGCTGAACGATGTTTGAATTGTCCGCGTCGAACTGGTCTCCGGTCCCGTCGAAGCACAGGACAAGAGTACGGTGATCATGCTGGGGAGGTATCACTGAAGGGAGCTTTTCTGTTTTCCTCGACACCTTCTCTGGTGGTTGATTCCGATTGACACCGTCCATGATACCGGGGCTCGTGAGGTCAAGTCAACAGGAGCCAACTTATATATGTTGTGCTGTCCGAATAAGCTACCGAATTGAAGCACCGAAACAGGATAAGCACGAAACCAATAAAGGGATACATCAAAGAACAGTGAGACATGTCAACCCAACTCCATCGGCAGCAAAAGTGAATATTGACGAGGAAATGAAGTCGAGGATCTGCAAGGACCCTGTGACTCGGGAATTTTTCCCTCCGGAGTATTTGAATTACTCAGTAGCACTGACAGTATTCAAAGCTTATTCGGACGAGCCAAGCTAGTGCCTATAGCGAGCTAGAATCACTGAGGCCGGAGCATTGTGTCCACCGCAGAAAGAGATGGAATGTATAGCTATTGATTTTACAAATGATCATTGGCAATCAAGGAAAGGTCCGGGTCTTGACTTCATTTTCACTCTTCTTTGACTCTCGTCATGTGGTCGAAGAATGTTCGCACGTGGCTGCATTTTCGACCTCACCTTGACAAAGTATTCTTTTCGACTCATGAAATTGAAGGAGCCTTTTCGATGTTCTCGAGGCGAAGCACTGGCATGCAACTAAATTCGTCTCAGAATAAACTGCCTGCGGGTCCGTCAAGCATGAACCATGATTGCCTTTCGAGGCTCGGTGCCACTGGCTTCGCTACAGTGCAAAGTTGAATACATAGTTGGTCAAAATTCCGACAACTTCAGCCTGAACCCCACCCAATAAATATCTTCACATGTAAGGCATCGAGAGAATTCCATAGTCGGATAAGTATCGATATGTTGTTGTTAATGAGTATCCAAAATGACCAAGAAAGAGTTGACACAAGCCTTGTGTACAGATTACTTGCACAAATTAGGATAGCTTGACGGAACCATCAACTTGATTGACATGAAGCGCTAAGAAAATCGCCAATTATGTGATAGGCGTCAATGTGCAATATATACAAACTCTTAACCAAATTGGCACCCCGTCCACTTCCAAGACCATCAGCGATCCCCTTGCTGGTGATTCCATACTACATTTCATGATTTCGAGAACGATATCATCTGTAGACGCGGATTAAATTGTCAATTTGCCACATCGTCGAGTCTTCTATATCAACTCCGATTTCAACGATCAGTCTCCTGACGATTCTGTCGAGGTGAAATAGACCCGTGCACTAACACTAGCCCGACTGCAACCCCATGACTTAGTGGCAAAGAGGTATATCGTAGAGGGCCTACCAAAAACCAGCTCCATTTCTCGTGCTCGAAAGACCGGAATTCGCGTGAAGCCTCTCTTTTTCTTTGGAAAGCGGATCTGCGGAACCATAACGTTTGAGTATGATCGGCAGGGTGCAAGGAATACCGTCCACTAACATTGCCTCTGTCTAAGTGCACGATTTGCATAAAACACCCATGAGATAATCATACGCCCCAAAAGCCTTCTCTGTGCTCTGGGCTGTCAGCACAGTGGTTGGATTGTTAGTCAAACCGAGTGCCCTTGTGACGATGCATTCGCAGTCCCGCGAAAGATTAGCATTATGACTGAAAGCCGAATCAGTGGACACATCGATGTAGAGAGCAGCTCCGGGCTCGTTGCGCCATATTGCGGCCGACCAACAGTCAATGACTAACAAGAGTGACTTCAAAAGCTGATTTATTGAATTGGAAACAATGCAAGACAAGACCTGGCAAAAACAGAATGATCAGCATTCAGAACAGAAAGCACGCGACGCGAAACAGTTCGCTCGGATGAACAACAGAAAAAAAGAGTACATAATTCCCATCGGAAGCAGGATCATATTCCTTAAACTCAATATTTCTTCCGAAAGCAGAACATAAGAAGATAAAGAAGAACCTACATGTATATAGAAGATCTTGCCAAAAGTAACGCTCCTGAAGATGCCACTACGCCAGTCGTGCTGAGCAGGTACTCAGTCACTGCAAATTTTTGTGGCTTCCAGGTGACGTCGTCACTGTGACACCTGATCACGGGACCCAAACGCGTCAGGGGACGCGTCCGATGACGTTTTCCTGCTTTCTTCCTACCCACTAAATGCGATTTCTTGTTATCTATCTGAGCCAAAGTCTGGCGTAAAATCTGATCTAATCAACAGCATCATGCAGCCTGACATTATTCCGACGTCGTGTGTTTTAGGTTGCAGCATTCAACTTCAACCATTGGTCAATTTGAGGTCTAGGTATTGCTCACGCTCATCAAATATGATATGCCTGTCCACCCGTGATAAATCTCAGACACTCACGCTGCTAGTACTATGCTCTTCTCCCCGGAGCTCGAGCCACATGAAACAGGCACCGGCAGGACTCACGCGTCTTGGAAAAATAGTGGTAACTTTGGTCAAGCTTCGCATCACATCACAAGGGGTTGCAACAGCCTTTCACGATGTCTATATCTGACTTGAACTCTTTAGCCAGCTGACGTGGTGAATCGTAAATCACACATTCAGGTAGGGACATTACCATTGGGCTCGGATTCTCGCTAGACAATACGCAGGCACTAATCTTTTCGGACAAAATTAATGGGGGCAAACAACGCTTGGGGTCAAGTTTAAACGACTGGTTCGTGCTTCTTTTGCATGATTTTCGGCGCTGAGAAGGGTAGCAGACAAAGGAAAAGGAACGCGTAACCGTTTAGCGACACTTGAATCTGCGCGCTCATGTAATGGCTTACAACTTTGAGCTATAAGCAAAGTAAGGACACCCTGCCTTGTGTATTACTCCTACCCTATCTACAGCCACCCTCGCCGGCCTCGAATATCTATATTATCTATAATTTATGTCACTCTCACAAGTATCGAAGTTAGCGACCAGCCATGCTCGAAGAATGCCTACCATTTGTTCCACTTTATATGACGCTCATTCCTCCGTGTCTTCAACGTCGCCATGCTTGATGTAATCCCTGCCAGTACGATCAATGCTTTTTAGCTGTTTATGATGTCATCACTCGAAGTACTATACTATGCAACAATAAGAAGTCTTACAAATTTGTCTTTTTTCACGATGTCCGAGATCTCCCTTCTTTCTACGTCCTCACTCTTCGAGGGAATCGTGGAGCCAAAGATACGGGCTTTGCTTGCAGCAGCACGAAGGAAGTGATGAAGGATGTATTTTAACATAGACTGCTTAACGGTAGGTTGGGTTGGGAGTGTATTGAACGAGCTGCAATGCCCAGCCGCGCTCCTTAAATGTTTTTAGTGAGTTGCAGAAATAGCAACGTACTCGCAAGGCGGGGCCAATGTCCGATTTCGGGTGATGGTGTTCAATTATACATCATTTCAAAACTCCTTATAGGCACACAGCATGTTGAAGGCCAGATAGGTCCAAGAGGTCACCGTAAAAGATGCAGCGGACTGACTTCACAAATAAACAAGAAGACATTCCAGGAGATACAAATCACTGTGTTGGAGGACTTGGTGGGACTGGATTAGAACTTCCCAACATTGCAACATGCAGACTTCAAAGAGAAGACCATAGTCTACTAAAATCGCATGCCTCAGAAGGTCACACACTAATCGCCGATCAATAGAAAACCTTGACAACGCAACTTCGCTCCAGCGCTTCAAAAAACTGTGACATGGGAAAGAAGTTGTATTCCGTAACGTAAGTATGCTTATTCAAATAACAGCAGATGGTGGTGATGGTGATAAGCGGCGAGGTCCGCGCACGAACAGCCGGGGCCCGTACTACATACTCATTGGTAACGTACATTCAAACCATGAGACGAGCTGCGCCCCAAAAAAGAACTCGAATGTTGTTTAGCTGCCTTGCAATTGTTATATCGGTGAATCCACACTCCATCCTCACATTTTCACCGTTACCTATTTCGACCACACTACCTTTCACCAATATTCCAAAGCATGATTTCAGTACAGAATGATGTCCGCACTCGCTTGTCTATATCAGTCGTTTGAGCCGAAAGATAACAATCCTGGGAGCTCATTCAGCGTTTCACTCCCCCGGCGTGAACCTGACAGGAAGATATCATCGGGAACAAGAGATACAGATGACGAAATAGTAGTAACAGGTCCGAGATCGAGATTAACGGCGATTTAACTGTTCAGATTAGGGCTCATGGCTCGTGGGATCGTTGGAGCTGGTCCGACTCCGACTCTCCATGTTCCCGAGTGTCGGAATTGTTCAAGAAGCGGGCGGGCATATATCCAAATTGATTGACTGGAAAGGCGGAGGAGCATATGTTGGAGATTTGGATCGACATCTGGGTTATACGATGAGAGGGCTGATGGGGCGAAAGCAGCGCATTCCTTATCTCCTTTCTTTAGATTTCTGAATAAGCCAGAGCGTCGCCATTCTTGCTTTTTACGTGTTATATAACACCCACTCTCCTCGCGGACCCCGTCTTCTTCAAGTTGTCTGCTGACTCCCACTCTCGGCCGCAGCTAGCCCGTTGGGGAAATAGAACATGCAGGGTCAAGGCATCCCTCGATTGCGATGACAAAAGCAAGGAAACAAAGCAAGGATGCCAGCGCATCTCATTTGGATTGCATGCAGAACTGAGGAAGACGCGGGAGGAGGTTCAGATGGGTTAATTGTATATCGATTCAGATGAAGTTGAGGCCTGTGCTCTGTGTAGAAGTGCATAATCCCCTCTCTTGAGATTTGCATGAGCGGGAGCCTTCGCGGCCTGAGTGTTCAGTACTCCGTGTACCCTCTTCTTAGGTCATGCTCCGACGCAGAACTCTCCTCTTGGAACACTCCTCAATTGTGCCGCAGTCATAGGCCGGACTGATAGCGCCTCAGATCTTTTCAAGTGTGAAGATGAACTTGAGCGGTGCAGATAAAAGACCCATTCTCGAAAGATCATACATAGATCATTTTATTCAGTGGGGCACGATAGGATGAGATCGATCTTTGAACAGACAGCAGGCCGGACGAATTTCTAGATGAATATCAGAATTGCGCGTCAGGGGAAGTTGGAAGCAAACCTGAGGGCGCATGAGGATGGTTGACCTGTAAAAGCAAAAGAAGAGAACTCCTCGCGATCAGGACTGGGGTTGAACGTTGAGTTTAAGGATGGGTTCGTAGACTTGCGGGCGCCAGTATAGGCTTTTGAAGAGTAAAATCTTGAGTTCATTTGCACAAGAAGTATGGAAGGACGTGGGAACCAGAGGGACATCGAATGAGTAGAAAGTAAAAAGTAGTCTGAGTCAAGGTCGATGCTGGTGGGAGTTCGTGGAACTAGATAGTTAGCGTTTAACTCCTTCTGATTGGGAATTATATCGTAGGCTCCCGCCGGATGAGATCCTGTACCACGTGTAGTGGAAACAAAACATCGCTTCCATACGATTGCAGTAGGAGAATCGTTCGACTGATAGCGGTAGGACACCGGCGCCATTGAAAGAACGAGGAATCAAGTACGTAAGCGATGAACGATGAACATTTAGTGGGGATATCGATCTGAGTTTGGTGATAAGGAACTAGAGGTTATCGCCGACATTGGTTGCACTAGCAGATTTAGGGTGAATTGGAAGACTGTACTTGAGAGAGGAACATACACGTCTCGCTGAGTGATTGCATAGATGCTGAGACCCCTCAAAGATGAGCTCACATTGATTCTACTGATACAAATAATGAGCGTACTCAGGGGTCTAATTGCATTACTGCGGCCTCAATGAATACGAACCGATGCTGACCAAGAAAGATTAACTCCACGCAATCTTTGTCTAAAGTTCTCAGACCCCAAGAGCAGTTAAAGTTGATCTGTGAATTAAGGTGTTGGAGCCTGCTTAGGTTTGGATGACGTTAGGTCAACATAACGCCGGTACAGATGTTTAGAGAGCCACAACATAGACCATAAATTCTGAAGAACCACCTCTATGCAGAAAAGGGACAGGTTAGATGACCGTTCCCGGTGTACGTCAAGGTATATGCGCTCAAGATGCCTCTCATAGCACCTCGAGACAATACTCTCTTGAACGACGACGACGAACATTTGGAGATCAATAAGCTGAACGCATCTCCTTTTCTCATCACCTTTGCGGCATGTCCTCGACAAGTTCGCGGTGTCTCAACCCTTCCAAAGGCTGAATTCGCAAGGCGTATAGAGTCGGAAGGCAGACGGATCTTTAATGCCTCTGCTTTTACAAAGATGACTATGTCAATCAGTACCAAATGCCACCATCCGTAAGTATTCGTTATTTAAATTTTCCCTGTCGAAGGTATTGTCTACGCCCTCAGTGTTCCATACCGTATATCACAGGTTTGGCATACGCACAATATGTTTTTTTTTTGCTAGCGCGATTCTTTCATGTACCTCGACGTGCAGACGAGCGATGACAGGCGTAAAAGCAATAAAAGCAATCAGACATGATTGTTGCAAGAAGTCGGCATATTTTCCGGACCTTCTGGCACCTCGAATAGCGGCCCGAACCAGGGGATGTGATCTGTTGATATCAAATTGAGGATAGAAGATCATACAAGAAATGACGGATGACCAAGAGATATTTAGCGATGCATCGTGTTTGGGCGAGTGTTTGGGTGTTGCCTTAGATACTAATACCTACAAACATGCTCCTGTAGTTATGTCATCATATTTCACTTTAGCTTCACTTAGCCTCGACGCTGTATGGTCGGTGACTTTCCTGGCTTTGCTTCTTTACCATACTGCAAAAACTGGCGGGGACTTCATTCCTGGAAGAAGGTCAGAGGTATGGATTGGGATCAGACAATCGTCTCGAATCGATTTCTTTGTCCCTAAACGTTGCCTAAACG
>JABAJZ010000173.1:0-18298 GCA_018857265.1 Termitomyces sp. T32_za158 | reverse complement strand
CAATGAGAAAAGAAGAAAAAGAAATGTTATAAAAAGACTTACCAGGTGCCAAGAGTGCAGACACATCTCCTTGATTGACATGCTGAGAATGACCTGAATAAAATTGAAATATAAATGAGAAAGGAAAGAATGTTACAAAAACAAAAAGACTTACCAGGTGCCAAGAGTGCAGACACATCTCCTTGATTGCCATGATGCTTTGAAACAGACTGTTTATCTCCTCAAAAATTGCCATTATATTAGACAGGTTAGAAACATCAAAATACAACATAGTACTCACCACCCTTTGAAATTGGGACATTGTCGCTATCAGAAAAATAAAACTCGTGGTCATCTGCTGAAGCAAGTTGCTGGTTAGGCTTAGACATAGTTCTTACTGATGGGAATGTGGTTTGTCTGACTCAGTTCCCCTTGCTTTTAAGTCTTTTGGCAGTCTTATCAATTAAAATCTTATTGGGTGATTATAGTCAAAATAAAAAGTTTATATTTTAAACAAGCTTGAGAATTGTACATAAGGTGTTGATTAAGCTCAAATCCAAAGGTTTATGGCTGATGCTGATGTTGAGGATGCATGGCATGTGCTGCAAATGCGCTGCAAGGCTGAATCTAATCAAGATTTGATGGGCCAATGTGCCACGTGCGCTGCCAATGCGCTGCAAGGCTGAATCTAATCAAGATTTGATGGGCCAATGCGCTGCATGCACTGCCAATGCGCTGCAAGGCTGAATCTAATTGAGATTTGATGGGCCATGTGGTTGTGCTAGAGCGGGGCAGGGGACAAGGTAAAAAAAGATTGGATTAGTCAGCACATCATATCCTAGGAGATGTCTTTGATACTGTAGCCTTTCCACTTGACCTTGTACTGTAGTTTGCGGCGGAATAGATGGCTGTCCTCTGGGCCATTGGTGGCCAGGACTAGGGGCAGTGGCAGCGTTGCTTGTTCCCAGGTATGGGATTGTCTGGGGCTGGCAGGAGTTTGACTACATTGAAGACTGAGTGCAGCTGACATATTCTGTTGGATAAGCAGAGTCAGTAAGCCAAGAGGCCCACCTGTCTTTCCACTATGTACAGTCTCAGTTGGCAGTGAGACAGCTTCTTGGAGGGCCAGGTGGTGGCAATGTCCAATCTGTCCAGGTAGATGTGGTCCCCAGGCTTGTACATGGGTGTGGGAAGTTGTCTGCAATTGTAGTACCAGGCCATGTCATCCTTAGCCTTGGTCAGGGCTGCCTTGGCCTCCTTCTGAGCTTTGCACATCCAGTTTACAAACTTGTTGACAGACTTGTTCTCCAATCAGCATCCCTGGGGCTCAAATCCCATTTGGGGATGGTGTCTGGTGTCCAGGAGGAATGGAAAGATCTTGGTGGTAGAGTGAATGTGGTTGTTGTACTGAAATTCTGCTTTGGCGAGGAGCTCATTCTAATTGTCCTGCCGCTTATTGCAGAATAGACAGAGGTACTGCTCAAGCTCCTGGTTGACCCATTCTGTCTGGCCATTGGACTAGGGGTGGTACACAGTGGAGGTGTGGAGTTTGATGTGGAGCAGACAGTAAAGCTTGCGGGTGAACTCTACTATGAACTGCGGACCCTGGTTGGAGATATAGGCATCAGAGAGACCATGGAGCTTCCATACGTTCTTCTGATAGAGGTTGGTGGCGCTCATGGCAGAGCAGGTGGTGTGGGTGGGGATAAAATGAGCACGCTTACCACACAAGTCCACAACCACCAGGATAGCGTCGTAGCCATGGGAGTCCAGCAGTTCCATGATGAAGTCAACAGAGGCTACACTCCAGCATGCTGCGGGGACTGGAAGGGGATGCAGTTGTCCCACTGGGAGGTGACGTTGGGGCGTGGTCCAGAGGCACAGGTCACAGGTGCTGGTGTAGGAGCCAATGTAGTGTGACATCTGGGGCCACCAGTAGTTATAGGACACCAGCTCCAAGATCTTCCAGCATCTGAGGTGCCCAGCAATTTGGGAGTCATGGTGCTGCTCAACAATGTGTCTCTGGAGCTCTGGGTTGTTTGGGACATAGATGCGGCTACAGAAGGTAAGGAGACCATCCTGTAGGTCCCATTTGTCAGTGCACACCAATCTGGTTCCAGTGGGTTTCCCGGATCGCAGGGCCAGAGCGGCCTTAGCCATGGAGTCTTCCTGGATGCCTTCATGGTTATCCTAGCAGATGTCCTGGAGGATGCTTACCTTGTCTCCCTGAGTGAATACCTCTTCCAGGGCGCATATGGCAAACAACTCCAGGTGGAGGAGGACAATGTCAGCATTACCTTCAGCCCTGGAGCTATGGTTGGCGTGGCAGAACAGTGCATTGGGCTTCTCCATACTCCTCCCTAGTTTGTGGTGCAGGGAGAAATTGAAGTTGGAAAGGTATAGGGACCACTGGGCCTGGCAACAGTTGAGCTTCTTGGCCATCCAGAAGTACTCCAGGTTCTTATAGTCTGTCCAGACTTCGAACTTGTGCTGCATGCCTTCAAGAAGTGGTACCACTCCTCCAGGGACCGGATGATGGCCAGCATCTCCTTGTCGTGGATCTCGTAATTGTGCTTCATGGCATTGAGGCTTTTCGAGTAGAAGATGCCATTTCTCATCCTCCGGGGATTATTGGGACAGGACTGTGCCAGTTGCAAAGTCGGAGCTGTTGGCCTTGACATAGAAAGGATGGTCATCATTGTGGAAGATAAGGACGGGCTTGGAGGTGATGGCAGACTTGAGGGCATCAAAGGCCCCTTGCTCCGCGTCTCCCCAGGTCTATCCTATGTCCCTTCCGGTAAGGTCAAACAGCAGCTGTGCATGGTGGGAGAAATCCTGGATGAACTGCTAATAGAAGTTGGTGAACCCCAGGAAGGCCTGTACCTCCTTCTTGTTCTAGGTCTCTGGCCACTGGATTATGCCGGCCACCTTCGATGGGTCCATCTCTGCCATACCCTGAGAGATGATCAGTCCAAGGTACTCAATGCAGGTCTGCTTGAACTTGCACTTCTCCAGTTTGAGGTAGAGCTGGTGCAGGCAGAGATGGTCCAAGACAACTCGAGTGATGCGACAATGCTCCTCTAAGGTTTTAGTGTACATGAGGATATCATCGAGGTATATGCACACCATGCCATCAGCGATCAAATCCCAGAAGATGTTGTTCATCATTGTCTGGAAGGTGGCTGGACTGTTTGTGAGCTCAAAGAACATTACCAGAGGCTTGAACAGTCTGTGGTTGGTCCAGAACGCTCCCTTCTATGCATCTCCTTCCTGGATGCGCACATTGTTGTAGCCCCATGGACGTCCAACTTTGTGAAGTAACGCATGCCCCAGAGGTTGTTAATGAGTTTAAAGATGAGTGGGAGTGAGTAGCAGTTCTTGACAGTCATCGCATTGAGCATGCAATAATCCTGAACCAACCTGAGAGAACCATACTTTTTCTTGATGAAGAACACTGGCAAGACCATTGGAGACTTTGAGGGTCAGATATGTCCTGACTCGAGGTTCTCCTGGAGGAATGCATCTAGCTCATCCTGCTCTTTGTGTGCAAGGAAGTAGACCTTGCAATTAGCAGGCTTTGCATTGGGCGTCAGCTCAATGGCGTGGTCCCACTGCTTGCGCTCTGGGAGGGAGTCAAACAAGGCTTTGGAGAAGATGTCCTCAAAGTTGTGTAGGACTGCATCTCGGAAGGCCTGGGGTTGGGCGTTCATTGCAAAGGCCTGGGCCAGCTGTTGAGAAGTAGTCTGGCTGGCCCGGATCTCCTTCGGAGAGGGGAGCATCCATAAGGTCATTGCATAGATGCGGTCTCCTACCTTGATGGCATTGTCTGGCTGTTCTGGGTCCCAGGCAAGTCAGAACTCCTCCTCACATCCCTCTTCCTATCTGGAGTTCTCTCCGCTGTGCCGGTCATCCTCATAGAGGGCCTCTTCATGAGGGAACACCAGAGGTGGGGGGTCCAGTAGGTCAAGGTCCACAAAAAGGAGGTGTCCTACCTGACATGCCCAGATAGCTGTGCATTCCCACATAGCAGTGTGCCACTCTTTTTTCAACTCCTCCATGCAAGCAGTGCAGCGTCAGGGGCATTGACTCACCCTGACTTCCCCCTTGGTTCAGTCTATCTCTGGATTGTGCTCCCAGAGCCAGGTGAAGCCAAGGATCATGTCCTGCTTCCCTAGGCTGGTGACCGCAAAGGTGGCTTGCTCCGCATGTGATTGGTAGTGGAGGATGAGGTCCACTACCATGCGGATCAAACCAGCTTTGTTTGGGGTACCGTCAATGTTGTACACCAGGATTGGGGATAGGAGGGGTCAAGTGGTGAGTCGATGGTGTTCTACATAGTCAGCATCTACAAATAGTCCAGTTGCTCGAGAGTCCAGGAGGGCTATGACGCTCCGGACTTGCTGAGTGTCTGTTGTTTCCACCTAAACATTGAGCTGGTGTCACACCCCACCTCTGGAACACACCGCACCAACCCAGGACACCCCCAACCCCCACGCTTCCTTGTGCCCACCACGTTATCCCGCCACCCTGCCAGCAACTCCACCCTTGCAAGCGCACAGATCCTCCGGTCTCCTGACCCTGACCCTGGCCATCACTGCATCAACCCTGCTTGATCCTACCAAACTGCAATCCAACTGATCCTACAGTGCCGCCACCACCCGCATCATCTGGCAATCACTCCAGCAATCACTCCCAACAACTCAGGCTGACACCCAACATCAGACTATTTGATACGTTGATCCTGACACCCACTAACCTCAGCCAGACCACAAATTGCTGAGCCCTGACATACAGTCCCAGATCTACTACCAATACACTCTGGAGTCCTATACAGTATGTCCATACAGTACTCCAGGACTGATCAGGCTCAGCCCTGGACAAGTCCTTCCCTGTTAAGTACTTAAGTCATAGCTAGCCAACTTGTACATTGGTCTTGATATTGCCAATAACCACAAACAACTGCCCACATATACCATTGTTATCGTCTGCCTTGCATCCAGTGAACCTAGTGAACCTTGAACCTATGGAATCCTCTGATTTGAACCTTTGATTTGTTAAGTCCACCTTTGAATCTGTTTTGTCAAATTCTGCTGCTTAATTCAAACTTTGTCTTACTTCATTTTGTCCTGTAAACCTTTGACTCATCTCGCCTCAACTTCTCGACTCTCAACCAGAAATCGTCTTGTCTCCATTTACTCATTTTGACATCGACTTTGTTGCTCTTCCGTTTTGCCCAGCACTTGCCTTCACCCCAGTTTTGCCTCATTTCCCTGGTTCCTATCCTGGACCACCCAGGATCTAGCTTTTCCCATGTTCCCTTCATTTTCAGCACTCGTCCCCAAAGTCCACCCATTGTTACTTTGTCACTTTCCTCCAAAAAGCACTTTGCCATACCCTAGGACTTGTTTACTTTGTCCCAGACCACTTGTTCCACACTCTAGACCACTTGGTCCACACCCCGGACTACTAGACCATCCCAGACCATCCCAGACCAACTTTCCAACTTCGCCTTGGACCTCGTCCCCTTGCACCAGGTCATGTGTATCTAGCTACATCTCATCCGCCATTGTAAAGCCCTGCTTTGGAAGAAGTCCCTGAGGTTAGCAGAACCTGACGCATACAGTCCCAGGACTCTTTGCCAATACAGCCTGGAGTCCTGTACAGTATGTCCATACAGTACACCAGGACTGATCAGGCTCAGCCCGAGACAAGTCCCTCCTCATCAAGTACTTAAGTCGTAGCTAGTCAACCATGTACCCTAGTCTTGATATTACATGCAAACATTACCAAATTTACCAACAGTTACCAAAGCTATTGAATTGCCTGTGAACCTTTCTGCCTCCTGAATCTATCTTATTGACTCTACTGCTTATAGTTTGAACCTTGTTTTACTCTGTTTCCACCTATGAACTCTTGGTTTATCTCTCTCGTTCTCTCAACTCTCGATCCAAACTTGTCTCATCTCCATGGTCTAACTCCAACTTTGACTTTGTTTCCCTTCTCACTTTTCCTGGCACTCATCTCAGCCTCGGCCTTGTCTTGTTTTACCAAGAACCCTTTTCTGGACCTACTCATATCTTTCCCCAATCACTTCTCGTTTAATTCTCTGGAAATTATCATATACCATCACAATCTACTCATCTAAAACCCCAGGACTCACCTTGTTCACCCTGGACTATCTGTATTCACTCCCAGAATCAATCCTACGCTGGGACTATTGCCTCATACTCCTTAATTTCCCTCACATCACCTTCAAAACTCCCAGAATCACCCCAGACTTTGTCCCCTCACACTAGGTTGAGTGTATCTAGCTACATCTTGTCCATCCGCTATTGTAAGGCCTTGCTTTGGAAGAAGCCCCTGCCATCAGCAGAACCTGACAGCAACAGCCTTCTAGCAACCTATAGATACTGTACATATTTTGTTGTAGACATCATTGAATCACATCCCATTTATCTACAGTCCTCACTTTGCTAGAGTTCAGAGCTCAACTTAGCACATCTTAATCACTTGAGAGTTACTAAGCCATAGTCTTGAACTTGGCTGTATTATCTATTGTCTTACCACCTTTATGTTGCTATAGTATCATATGGGTACATCATTGTCTTCTCATCACCAACATCTACACATCTGAGCACCTCACACCTATAGCAGGCATACAGCTTAGTTTGTTGCTAAACAACTTCACACATTTACACTCTAAATAACAACTTACTTCTACTACAAGCAACTGAGATCCTGCTTGGACTCTGTTAGGTCCCACTGACCTCGGGGGCTTCTTCCAAAGCAAGGCCTTACGGTAGCAGACTGTATGTAGCTAGATACACTTAACCTAACGCAATGTGACGAAGTCCTGGACGTGGTGAGGAAGGTGCTCTGGGATATTAGGGGGCTTTTGGGTTTGTGGACGGTGGTCCGGGACGTAGCGTGGGTGCTCCGGGACAAACTAAGTGAGTTCTGGGGTGTGAGGAGCATTATCAGAAGGAGTGACGATAGAACAAAGGGTGGATTTATGAGAGGAGTTGCTAGAACTGGAAGGATGCGAGATTAACTGAGGCCGGAGTGGTCCAGGGTGCGAACCGGGAGAGTGAGATGAAAGGACGAGGCAAAACTGTGGAGACGAAGTGAAACTGGAGAGAACAAGGCAAAACTGTTGAGTTGTAGTGAAATGGGAAACGAGACAAGGCTATTGAGTCAAGGTGAAACCAGAGAGAACGAGGCAAAACTGTTCAGTGGTAGTGAAACCAGAAAATGAGATGAAACTGTTGAGTCAAAGTAGAACTGGAGAACAAGACAAAACTGTTGAGTCAAAGTGGAACCGGGAAACGAGACAAAACTGTTGAGTCAAAGTGGAACCGGGAAACGAGGCAAACCTATCAAGTAGGAGTGAAACTGGAGATAAGAGAGATTGAATGAGTCGAGATCGGAGCGGAAGTTGTAGACAAGACAAAGTTTGGGAGATTCAGATAACCGGGAGTTGACAAGACAGATTCAAGAATAGACGAGACAATTCAGAAGACGAGAATGAGTTGAGGAGGCAGTTGTGAAAATAGAGAGAGAACGAGTCAGAAAATCAAGCAGTCATTCAGGCAAAACACAGTCCAAGGTTGTCAATATCAATACTACTGTACATGCTGGCTAGTTACGACTTATATACTCGATGAGGCGGAGCTTGTCCCGGGCTGAGCCTGATCAGTCCCGGAGTACTGTATGTACGTACTGAATAGGGCCCCGGGACATGCTGGTGAAGAGTCCCAGGACTGTATGGGAGTCCTGACTCGTGGGGCCTCTACTGAAGCGGGCAGTGCATTGGGTTCCTTGTATCAATTGTGTCTGATGGTGGCTGGCAGGTCGCGGTGCCGGGTGTGATCGCCAGAGTGATTGCCTGGTGATGCGGGTGATGCAGGTGATGCGGGTGATTGCGGCGCCGCAGGATCAGGTAGGGTTGATGTGGGTGATCACGGCACCATAGGATCAGACAAGGTTGATGCGGTGATCCCTGAGAGTCAGGGTTGTTGGGGCAGGAGAAGTGTGCGCTTGAGAAGGTGGGACAGCTGGTGTGGAAACCGGGGACAAGCATAGGAGTTGGACTAGGTGTCCTGGGGATGTGTGGTGTGCTCCGGAAACCTGTCGTGGCACTCCTACACTTAGCAACCACCCAATATTTCTCATATTGAGGTACTAGGTTACCATTTATCCAGACAGTACTTAGCAACTTTTGGGCATCATCAGCACATTGATTACAGTATAGAATCTCTTTGAAAGCAACAAGGAGTCCACAAGTTGCTGTGCAAGGTAAATAGGCTTCAGAGACACTTGTTGTTCTGTCAAAGAGACTGATTTTTCCCCAGCCAAGTCCAGTTTTTGTCAAGGAACTCTTTTTTTAAAGCCTCTATAACCTCCAGGACTTATCTGGAGCAGTCCAAAGATCTCCAGACTTGCTTCAGGGTTATGATTTAGGCACATGTCATGCTGTACAGTACATTTCCATGCCTCCATGCCTGACTAATGTACTGCACACTGACAGAGGAGTCCTTAAACTTGTTCTCTTTGGATTTTCCTCTGCCAAGTGATTAGCTATATTTCCTATCATACTATATTGTTCTAATACACTTCAGATTTTCCTCTGCCAGTTGTGTGATTTAGCCACAGCCTCTGCAGGTTGCCCTTACAGTCTTGGAACCAGATCATTCAATTTGACTTGATCTTTGCCAAGTAGTTGGTATGCTATGATCTGCCAAAGAACAATCATTGCGTCATTAACCTCATTTTGCTCTACTGATACATGCTTTTTATAAAGCTCAAGGAGATACAAGATGGTTGGAAAGTGTGTACTTATTATTAGTCTATTGCTATAGCCACCTTGTTGCTCCTGTTGTATTTCTTAGCAATTTCTAGCATAAATATACATTTCTTTATTTTTTTTACTATATTTGCTAGATTAAGATAATTGATTTTGATCTTATGATCTGTCCTGCAGAATTCAACTTGTTAGATCTGATCTGTAGTCTTAATTCAGTTTCCTTCCTTTTCAAAGCTATTGCTTGCTATAAGCTTTCCATTATTTGGTGCTGCCACTAGCTATATACTAGTAGCTTGGCTGCTTCATTACTTATTCTACTGTTTCCATCTATCTACTGTTCCCATGCTGTATTGATAGTGGAGCTGGAGGATTCCAAAGAAGAGAGTGGGGATGAGTGGTAGATCTGGAGGAAAGTACAGAGGCTACAACATCAAGTGGAGACATGCCAGAAAAATCTGAGTTGCATCAGCATTAATGCTATGAAATAGATTCAATGAATTTGCATGCTTACCTTCTAAAATTGTATCTGCTTTGTATTCTAGCAAGACTTTGACAATGTCTGGATGTCCATTTTTAGCTGCATAAAAAAGTGCAGATTTGCCAGAAGAATCTTAGATGCATCCACATTAACTATTAATAGCATAAGGTGTAAATAAATTTTTATTCAGACCTTTTGAATTTATATCTGCTTTGTGTTCTAGAAGAACTTTCACAGTGTCTAGTTGGCCCTTTTGTGCTGCATAGTGAAGTGCAGACATGCCAGAAGAATCTGTGATGTATTGGCACCAACAGCAAAGGTATCAATGAGTGTGTATCTTCACCTTTTATATCTATATTTGCTTTGCATTTTAGCAAGACTTTCACAATGTGTAGATGGCTATTTTTAGTTGCATGGTGAAGTGCAGAGAAGCCAGAGAAATCTGAAATGCATTAAAACAATAGCATGAGGTCTTTATGAGTGTTCACCTTGCATATTTATATCAGCCTCATATTTCAGAAGGACATTTACAATGTCCAAATAGCCCTTTATAGTTGCATGGAGAAATACAGACATGCCAGAAGAATCTATGATGCATTGGCATCAACAGCATAAGGTTTCAATGAGTGTGTATCTTCACCTTTTATATTTATATCTGCTTTGCATTTTAGCAAGAATTCCACAATATCTATATGGCCAAATTTAGCTGCATAGTTAAGTGGTGACATGCCAAGAGAATCTGACATGCATTAGCATAGTAGCATGAGATCTTCAAAGTATGTATCCTCCTCACCTTCCCAATCTATTTGGGCCTCATATTTTAAAAGAACTTTAACAATGTCCAAATGGCCATTTTGAGCTGCATAATGCAGTGCGGACATGCCAAAAGCATCTGAAGTGCATTAGCATAATAGTATGGGGTTGCAATAAGTATATATCCTCACCTTCCCACTTGATTTCAGCCTTATATTGTAAAAGAACATTAACAATGTCCAGATAGCCATTTTTAGCTGCATAGAGAAGTGCAGACATGCCAGAAATATCTGAGATGCATTAGCATAGTAGCATGAGGTCTCAATGAGTATATATCCTCACCTTGACACTGAATATTAGTCTTATATTCTAAAAGAGCTTTAACAATATCTAGATATCCATTTTTAGCTGCATAGAGAAATGCAGTCATGCCAGAAAAATCTGAGATGTATTAGCATTAATAATAAAAGGCCTCAGTGAATTTTTGCACTTGCCTTCCAAGTCTATATCTGTATTTTGTTCTAAAAGAACTTTCACAATGTCTAGATAGCCATCTCTGGTTGCATAGTGAAGCACAGACATGCCAGGTTCTCCTGGCATGCACTCAGATTGACAACATAATGTCTCAATGAGTCTTAAGCCTCACCCTTGCTATTTTTATCTGCTTTATATTCTAGAACGACTTTCACAATCTCCAACTGGCCATTTCTTGCTGCACAGAGCAGTGCAGACATGCCACAAGAATCTGAGATGCATTAATTAAGCAGCATCAAGCCTTGACGAGTTTGTATACACACCTTTCAAATTTATATCTGCTTTGTGTTCTATAAGAACTTTAACAATGTCCAGATGGCCATTTTTGACTGCATAGTCAAGCAGTGACATGCCCAAAGAATCTTATGCATTAGCATATCAGCATCAGGTCTCTATAAGTATATATATAAACCTCACCTTTCAAAGTTATGTCAGCCTCATATTCTAGAAGAACTTGCACAATTATCAGATGGCCATTTTTAGCTGCATAGAAAAATGCAGTCATGCCAAAAGAATCTGAGATGTATTAATATAAGATCTAAATGAGTTTGTATCCTTACCTTTCAAATTTATATCTGCCTTGTGTTGTAGTAGAACTTTTACTATGTCCAAATAGCTGTTTTGAGCTGCATAGTGAAGTGGAAACTTGCCAAAAGAATCTGAGATGCATTGGCATCAATAGCATAAGGTTTGAATGAGTGCATATCTTCACCTTCTAAGTGTATATCTGCCTTGTGTTCTATAAGAACATTCACAATATCCAAATAGCCATTTTTAGCTGCATAAAGAAGTGCAGACATGCCAGAAGAATCTGTGAAGCATTGGCATCAACAGCATAAGATTTCAATGAGTGTATATCTTCACCTTTTATATTTATATCTGCTTTGCACTTTAGCAAGAATTTCACAATGTCTAGATGACCATTTTTAGTTGCATAGTGAAGTGCAGAGGAGTCACAAAAATCTGAGGTGCATTAGCACAATAGCATAAAGTCTTTATGAGTGCTCACCTTGTAAATGTATATCAGCTTCATATTTCATAAAAACTTTCACAATGTCCAAATGGCCATTTTCAGCTGCATAAAGAAATGCAGACATGCCAGAAGAATCTGAAATGCATCAGCTTCAACAGCACAAGGTCTGAATGAGTTTCACCTTTACTTTTCAATTTTACATCTGAATTGTATTCCAGCAAAAGGTTCACAGTGTCCAGAGAGCCAAATTTAGCTGCATAATCAAGTGGTGACATGCCAGAAGAATCTGAGATGCATTAGCATTAACAGCTTGAAGTTGACATGTCTATGCATTCCTACTTTTTAAATTGATATCTGCCTTGTGTTCTAGCAGCAAGTTTACTATGTTAGCATTCCCTCAAACATAAATATATATTTTACCTTTCAAATTTGGATGAACCTGATGCTCCAGCAAATCTTCAACAACATCTAGATAGCCATTTTCAAGAGCCCTCCACACACAAGCATCTAATTCAACAAAATTAATAGCAACTGATAACAATGATTATATCCATACCTAGTACACTTCTTCTTGCTCCTCGCCTCAGTAGAGATTCAATTGATTTTATTTCTTTATTATTCCATGCATCCAAAAGCTGTTCATCAAGTTGCTTGGCTCGTTTTTCTAGGATTGACTCTACAAGATCACGAAGAGCAACCAAAAGCAATAAAACAGCAAGAGTTTGGCCAAATGTCCATTGACTTTCATTGGCCAAATGTAATTGATTCAAGTTGTTCTTGATAGCAACTTCTGTATCCACTAGTAAAATAATATCAATTATTGCCAGAACTCCTAAACCTGTTATAGTTGAATAAAGTGCAGCTTTGTCCAAAAATCTGAATCCATGCTTCAATACAATAAATGGAAGAGCAAAAAAGGCAATGGGGATGAGGAGATTCATCATTGGCACCAAGATAGTACTGTAAACCAAGAGAGACCATGTCCTCAATTCACTTGAACCCAACTGGATTTGTTTACCAAAGATGGATATTGTTGCAGACAACGAGCACAATCCTGAGCCTCCAAAGTTGGCTGGATGGCTCCAAAGCCAAAGACCCACAGCAGCCATGAGCGTCAGATGCAAAGAGCCTATGATAATGACAGAATTCTTTGAAGCTTTCTTTGTCTCATAGATCCACCTGGTAAGCCCCTTGATTTGAATGGTTTGAGGATCATGGCTTTCTGAGACCCCACATTTCTTCTCAAGCCCTTCCTTGGAAAGGTTGACTGGGTACTTGGTCTTGTCCTTCGAAAGGGCATGGTGTGAAAAGCCAATGAAATGTGTCAAGACTTCCTTTGTGACATAAATCCACCTAGCAAGTCCCTTAGTTGGAGGAACATGCCTTGCTGACATTCTAACTTCATCATTGAACTCGTCGTTGGGGAGACTGGCTCTGTGATAGATGTAAAGGAGAAAGTATATGAAGAGGTTGGTGTTGTTCATCCAACTGAGGTCAAGGACAATCGACGCATGGTAATCGGAGATGCCGTGACTATGAGCTTGTATGACCGTCGAGATGAGGATGGCAAAGGCCGTAATGAGAATAGTGGTGGATTGTTTCTCCAGATCGTCGAGTTCTGTGGGTGTGATCCTCCCATCTTTAAGAGTCCAAATTGCTGGTATAAAACTGAGAAGATTCTGTGCATAAATGGCAGTTCGAACACCAATCCCAGAAACGTCGGGGTTGGCGCTAACGCTAGGGCAAAGGGTTGTTGGGGCAAACATAATGGAGGGAAGAAAGGTCTGTGGGAAAACACTGACCGAAGCTTTCCGCGACAAACATAAGCTCACAACGCTGTCTTTCCGTTGATATTGAATCTTTGTGGCAGATTCCAACAGCCAACAGTACCGACCCCCTGAGGTGTAGAGTCCGTCTCTGCCATTACTACATGACAGACCTTCCTGATCAGCCTTAGTATTCCGCCCCACAAAGAGCACGAGCTCCGGCCATACGCCGCCCACACTCCCTTGTTCCACTCCCCGCTTCGTATGGCCCGCCCCTAACCGATAACCATGACTATTGCGCACATGGCACACACAACTCAGTAGCTTTGAGGATGACAAGCAGTTGCAGTTCGATCTTGGTGACAGCGCTCTCCACGCCATCATCATCTACTGCCTCAATTCCAATATCAAATCTCAATATCGCTTGCTCCACGATTTTTTACAACCCGGGTATAATCACGAACGGGTCGGGTATTCTGGCTTTGCCTGGGTATAGCATCCCAAGAATGCTTCGCCTATCCCACCAGATCTTTGGCGCACTGTGACTTTTTGTACCGTCGCTGAGTCTTGATCTTGTTAAGTCACCATCAGGCTCATGGTGCTATACAAAGTGTGTATCCATTTCCATAATTTTTCGCGAGCGCTAACATTGGAAAAGTGATTCATTGACACGAGCTATGTCACGACCGTCTCTAGCGGTCGCGCTCATTCCCCGAACACGACGTCCTCAAGGATTTTACCCCCATGTGTAGTCTGTCATTCAGCACCAAGCAACTGTATCCCTACAGACCACACCAGATCTCAAATGTACGAAATCCTACGACAAGAATGCGACTGTAACCAACTGACTTTTGCGACGTGCCAGAATCTAAACAATCACACAGAGGTTGGCTTTCCCTTTCAAGCGCACGAATCTGGTGTATCAAGAGACACGTTGCACGTGACTGAATCTTCATGAATAGAGACATGATCTTCAGTATTTACTCCCTTTCCATCGACGTAACAGGTAATTTTGATCGAATCTAAAATGCAAAGCCAAAATTTTCGTTTTTGCAAAGGATTCAGTCACTGCTGGTGGTCTGAGTAGTTTGGTTCGTTGTGGGTGTCGCTTTAGTTGTGTTGTATATGAAGCAGAGACCAATGACTCTTTTTTCGCATCCAGCCTTCATCTTTCGATCCCGAATTCGTTGTAATCAAGAGCGTCCATTGACGAGTACCTCTGCCCTGATTTAATACAATTTCATAGTGAACACTGCGAGTACCCGTTCATGATGCTCTGATTGTCTTCTAGCATGTGAGACGGTCTTAATGATGTTTTCTGCTTACATTGACCTACGACTACTCTTCACTTTCCAGCGTCCACAAGCTCTTTACACTTTCAGGTGATCCTTCATATTAGCATTAGTGCCTTGTCAAATTTTATGCACAAGTTGGTGGTAATCCGAAAATCCAATAGTTGATTGCTCTCAATGATTGCAAACAAGGAATTACATACATAGGGTCCTCTGTCGGTTGCTTGACGAGCCATCGTGTTGATAGAATTGAGGGACATGACATTGAAGGGTGAAGCACACCGCATCACGAAGGATTAATTGTCCAGGGATAAGGTTCTAGTCAAAGTACATAAAACGTGCTACCATGTCCAAGTAACAAGTGCAACGTGTATCGAATACTCTTTTGTTCATGAGTCCAGTTATATTAGAACCACCGTGTCTTAGCAAAGGTGCGCAAAATGCACAGGTGTGGCGGATTCTAACAAATTATAGCATTTTTTGAGTCCAGGTACATTGTTGACACCCGGCCCATGTTCCAATCCCGGTCTGACTGACCATGCCTGGAGGTGATAATCTCAGACTGTAAAGCGGGGCACTGACTGTACCATACATGTCGCCATATTGACAGCCAACGTCGACCACGTCACTGGTCAAAAAGACGTCAGGAGATACAAGTAGTATGAAGTGTGCCACGCGGTGTAGAGTTCGGGTCAAGACATCAACGGAATGTAAAGCGAAAGTACCAAAGAAAATCCAGAGCATTTTGGAAGAGATAAGACGATTGATATTGAAGAATATTTTGTGAGCGACAAGGGTCCCGTTGGGCGTTGGATTTGTAAAATCGACGGCTGAATTGAAGCTTGATGTCGTTTGCGTCGTCAAGACGGAGCTGTCTAAGGCTCGGCTCGGCTCATGTACATCTGTTAAGACTGAGAGGACGTCAAGTGACATTGCATCCATGAAAGTGAAAGGATATTTATATTAGTATTGAGCTGAAAACCGGTTTCTTTTTGAGTTCGAGTTCGAGGCGAAACCCAAGCGATAAGGAGCGTACCTGCATCGAGTTTATGCCGAGTTTCAGTCATTATTTTGGTAGCCCTCCACGAAAGAAGGAGAATATGGAGGAGCAGCGGACAGAAAGGCGTCCTGAGATACATACACCAAAAGGATGGATACTCATGCAAGCAAGGTTAGCTGTCGATGGCAGATGGCGTGATATATCCGTAGTCGTATGTCCTATGGCCTTAAGAGTCTGGCAAAATCCCAGCGCGGAGGACTTGACATCCCGCAGTCTGCATGTCTTCACCAGGTCAGAGGATCTTGAAAGCATTTACATCAATCAAGCTCGCTGTGGCATGAGCTTGAGACATGGCATCGGCCGGACTAAAGTAGCATTCTGAGCACATCTGGGCATTGTCACAAACGCAGAACACATCCTCACAAAAGAGTAATCATTGTTATTAGACGATGTGACAAACAGTAGTGATTCCATTCAAGTGCAAAGCGCGTGCCACTCTTCAACCAAACTCTCGATTTCAACGTCTGTGTCACCGTTTTTGGACGTCTCGCCAAGTATAAAACTGTTTAGGATGTCTAGTCGCAGAAGCGGTGTATGATTGTGTCACTCCCGGTTTCGAGTGGAAGCCACGATGAATGAGGGAGCCGCCGAACGGAATGTCAAACTCACAGGCGTACCCAGGGAAGGATGTGCACTTGGCGCAACTTTCGCCGGTGCCATCTGTGGGCCCTTGTTAATGCTGAACTTGTGTAGTACCGGGCCTCTAGCCTCCCAGACGCTTTCCCGGTGGAGCGATCGCGCACGTAGGTCAGAAGGGCCATTGGCATGGGAAGCGTGCAGGGATCTGTCGTTTCCAGGATGTATGCGGAAGGAGGGAGTGGGTTCCATGCTGATGGGCGGTAATCAAAGCTCGTGAAGTAGGTTGGTGAAGGCCCTTGGATCGGTGGGGGGTCTGTTTGTTGAACAGAACGATGGTCGTCTAAGAATGCACGGTGCAAAAATACACTTCCACAATACGAAGGACCGCCTCGGATGGCAGGATGGCCTCGTCACGACTTAGCAGTGGAAGCTACCAGAAGAGGATGGGGTCTTGGTACTTCCCCCAGTATCAACCTAGCTGACACAAAATTGCAAAAATTGTCACAGGCCATAGCTTGCAGGCCAATAAGGGCACCGGTTGCCCCAGTCCGGCCGAGAATGATGGAACATACCCAACGACATACGGGCACTCGTTCAACATCGGCGCCTGCTTCCACGCCTTGTGCTTGGACTCTGACAAGAAGAGCGAGGGATCGGGGGATCGCTAGCTGTTGTTTATACTCCAGCGGCAAAGAATAAGAAGAGAGTGGGTGGATCTGAGTCCCCAAATACGGTCGTTTGCTTGAAAGGGAGTGATTCAAATTCTACCTGTACAAAGAAAGGATTGATCAACAAGTTGGCTGGTTGGATAAGAAGGATGGATGGATGGATGGCATACAAGAGCCCAGTTGCGGTCCCTGACAACATCCAACGTCGACAAACGCTCCTTCGATCATTCCGCTGCCCACGACAAACTCTGTGTCCCAAGCAAATGGGACAACGCCGTTCCTGTGCGCATTTTCGCGATTTCAGCATTGTGCGACGGCCACGCGGAGATGGCCTTGGCTACCAGGGCGCTGAACTGGAGGGTGGCGGAGAGGAGCATCAGAATGGGTGAGTCCCGTTAAGAACGTTCCTAGGTCAATGTTAAGCTACGCAGCGGGATACGAGCCATGAGATAGACTCACTATTGAGCGCTTACTGAACTGCAGCTTCTTGTCGTCCTCGAGGCTACTGAAGCCTCTGTAGTTCAAACTCGCCTAATTTGAGATTGGTCTTTAGTCATTAAGATTGCCGGTGGAGGAGGAACGAGCATAAGTCTACAAGGACGACGAGGTCGAGTTCAATGGCGGAGTGGAGAGCACGTTGGCGGACATGTCCATGCACTTCCTGTAATACAAGCTGTTAATGGCGCACAGCACGCAGATAGGCGGGGCCATGGCTGAAGACAGAAGGGCCAAACAAAAGGAGAGAGCGTGGGAGACTGGGAGGATATGGCAGAGCTCGACGCTCGTGCTGTCGGACGGGATCAGCTTGCAAAGTCTGCAGCTTGAATAAACTCCCTACTGACGTCACTTGTGTTGGTCAGAAAACCTCCTTATCTACTCTACTTGCAGCCGTTGACAACGTACCTGATGGCCTCGACAACTTACCGGTCAGCGTTCTGAACCCAAGTTATACATTAGAGGTGAATTGTTGGAGAAAGCGTGCAGGTAGGGGAATCACACCGTATTAGGCTCGGATTATCAATCATATTCCATGCGGTAGCTATGTACACAGTTTCCAACTTCCACCCAGGTCTACCGTGGTGTATCCTAGTGGTATATCCATAGCTAGTAATCTAGCGCAGGTAGATATCAATATAGTAATATAGTAATATAGTAATACAAGTGCCTTCAAATGAATGGCTCCGTGTATTTACTAAATTACTTGTTTGCGGGGGGCCCTTGACCAGTTACCACCATCATGTCACTACACGTGGCTGCCGCAACCTAGCCCGTAGGGCAGGTTCGCAACCCACATTCCTCCAGAGGGAGAAGCTGCCTGGCAAGCAGACGTCGGCCCCCCGCCCCCCCCCCCGCCCCCCCCCCCCCCCCCCCCCCCCCCCCCGCCCCCCCCCCCCCCCCGCCCTCCCGCGGCCC
>JABAJZ010000172.1:0-18321 GCA_018857265.1 Termitomyces sp. T32_za158 | reverse complement strand
CGGCGCCCCCCCGCCCTGCGGTCGCCCCCCCCCCCCGACCCCATGCCCCCGCGTCCGCGCCGCCCCCCCCCCCCCCCCCCCCCCCCCCCCCCCCCCCCCCCCCCCCCCATCCGACGACTCATACATGACTGGATTCACTCCAGGACAGCAAACACGGCTAAAAGCACAAATCAGAACTTATCGCGGTATCAACATCTGAAACTGCTTTTTTACATGAAATGGATGATGTCTTCGATCTCAACTTGATGAGGTATTGGGAACTTCGATAATTTGGACATAGTATGTTTAGGCAGATCTGCGCCCTATGTTGAGGATGCATTGAAGAAATAATCGTAACGTTTTGTGCATGGGAATGCCGCCTTCTAAGTATTGCTATGGAAACTTAGCGGTTGAGACGTTTGATGGGGAAAAAAGCTCAAAGTAGTTCAGAGTGTCGGAAAGTATACATACCTTCAATAAGTCGTCAGAAGACATTATCATCGGCGATGCTATCTCGCATCATCGGACCTGCAAGAACCAGTCAACATGTTCGTGTCGTGTCCTTGGCTTTGTCAATCGATATTGATAATCTTCAGTACTCCCTTTCATCCGTTACACGTTATATTAAGCCTCTCAGAGACTCCTTACCTTACCCACTGCGTTCAAATTCATACAAGATGACTCCTGGAGGCTTCAAGATAACTGATGCCCCAAATCCATCCTGGACCTACGGCGAAAAGGTTGGGGCTACTCCGCAAGGACGAGAATGGTTGGAGGGTGAGAAAGCAGGCTGGAAGACGGTTGATCCTACGACTGAAGATCCTCGGTCTGTGTGATCATCTTCACTAGAGGTGGATCAGAAGGATTCATGATAACATTCGGCAGCAAACTTTATGGCCTCCTTTTGAGTGGCATAGCGCCAAGGCCCGTTGCGTTCGTCTCCACGATTTCGGAAGATGGAATAACAAACCTTGCACCATTCAGGTAAGCATCAACTTGTAGAAGATCCGTCTTCATTACTTGTACTCATCGAGCTCAGCTGGTTTAATCAGGTAACATCATCTGCATGTTTAAGTCGTCAATTCACACCTTTGAAATCCGTACATTAGGTATCTTCAAACCCACCCGTGTTATCAGTTTCCATTACAACACTGAGGAATCCTACGCGCCCGAAGGATTCTGCGAGAAACATCAAGGCTACGAAAGAGTTCACAGTGAACATCATCAGTGAACCTTGGGTTGCACAATCGAACATCACTTCAGTGAATGCTCCAGAGGATTTTGACGAATGGCCTGTCAGCGGTTTGACGAAGGAACCCAGCGTACAATCTCCTCTACTTCCTTGTGCGAGTAGTCTCACTCTAATCTATGTTCATAGATCCATGTCAAGGCTCCTCGTGTCAGAGAAAGTGCCTTCAGCATGGAGTGCGAGGTATATACGCTGACCTCTTTTTTTATTATTTAATTCTGACAAACGATGTTTGATATATAGTTACTTCAAGCGATCGACATCCCAATTCCTGAAACTGGAGAGATAGGTACCAATCTAATCCTCGGAAGAATTAAGTACATCCATGTGCGCAATGATGTACTGGACGAAAGAGGCAACGTCGATCCTGGCAAGCTTCAACTAGTTGCGAGGATGGGCGGGACTCTGTATGCCAAGGTCAACGAGGGCTATGACATCAATCGGCCCAGTTGGAAGGAACATGGAGCGCCCATTCGAGAGGCGACGGATGCAATGATAAAGTCTGAGCTCTGAAAGAAAAAATCGGTAGCCAAGTGTATTTCCAAACTACAGCCTGTTTTGACAAACTGTTATCATCATAAATAAAACTTTTTCATGTACTGGGTAGTTCCGCCTTGAGAGATTCCAAAGCTCTTGTCTTCGCTCGTTCCTGATAAAAATCCGCGTTGACCCATTTCAAAGATCGAAACTTTCTTGCGCAAACAAACTGGACTTGCAGTGAGGCGTAAAATTGACATGGTTTCACCATCCTACTATTAAGGCATCATATGTACAACAATTGTTAGAAAACGCAGCTAATATTGAGGCACAACACTGATGGCAAAGTTGCCTTCCAATCATAAAAGGAATCATGTTCGCAGTTCACTGGTACAGATTCATCGTCTGATGTCGCTTCTCTTGTGCGACAGTACAAATTTGAAGATCGATGGTTTGTGTTTTCGCGGCATACCAAAGTAGTTTATTGGCTAGAGAGGTCTGAGAAATTTGAGGGCACGAACAGGCCTGATACTATAGGAAGTTAGAGTTCACTTTAAAAGCGACAATACAGAAACTGGAATAAAATATGATATAGTAGAAGTCATATTTTTCTGAAACGCAGATGTCCCTGGAAGAGTAGCCATACATACTTGAAGGACAGGTTCAGAGCACATCTTTTTTGTTCCTTAATCTGGTTTTTAGAATGTATATGACATCGAGTCACGATCCGGGCTCATGACACGGGAATACTCAAGGAATAGCCTAACATATGAGGTTCGAGAGGTTACAGCTCCAATTACACATTCACCAAACAAGTCACGTACCGGAAAAGGTAAACTGTCAAGTCTTCTTCTCTCAAGAATGTTTTACTCCATTCCTTACCTGCATAGGCTATTTGCTTTGCAAGGTGGTCGTGATTGTCTTCCCCATACAACCCTCCCCGAAAGAACAATAACGTGTCATAGAGATCGGAATAGTCTACCTGGATGGGCACGTAATGAACCCATGGTTGTAATCGATCCAACCACCTCGGAATTTGTTAGTCCTTTAACTCTTAAAACACAGCATGTCTTGAGCAATACATACCAACCAGGAAATGCTGTCGCCTTGAAAACAAGAGAATTTGAAGACATCAACTTCTTGAATTCTGTTGAGGGTCCTTTGTCGTCTACCTAGGAAAGACGTCAGTACGGGCAACATTCAGGATGTAGAAAAACTTGCATCGAGAACATACTTATACTTGCCCATATCTTTCTCCGGAAGCTCCTTCTCCCTCCATTCAAAATGGGTTTCCATATGCCGGCAAAATTGGACATCACAACCCACTGGTTTCCCAAAAAATGCAACATCAAGCAGGGCTGGGTTGACCAAAGACTTTTTCATCACTGTCCCTCCACCAACCCTCCACCAACCCTCATCTTCTATTCTTCCCGGGATCAAATAATTGGCTGTCCCATTGAAATCACTTGCTAGTGCAACCAGACGGGAACGATGTGCATCTTTCCAGCGCGTATTTTCGTTATAGATCATGCCTACATTGCTCCCACGCCATCGCAATCGCTCGTCCGTCTTGTCTTCCCATTCGAGGTCGTCCTCAGGGGAAAGACCAGTGGTCCATCCGAGGAACGAAGGAAGTTGTATGTCATGAAAAATAGGTGTGGAACTATATGAGAATAGGGGTGGTAGATTAGGTTGAGGTGATATCCTGTCGCTTTTAGAGACATAATGAGTGTGATGGTCGAATGCACGAGGATTCTGGCAAGGATCCATTGACAAGAGATGGTCGTAGATGAATGTTCTCTCCGGGAGATCAGTAAGACGATATGTGAAACCATTTCTTGGTCTGCCAGGTGTCCCTGGAGCACAGGCTGACGCAAATCCAGAATTGCGGACCTTTGGTAGTTCGGTAAGGTTGACATCTGGGAGGACAGTGTGAGCCGGAAAGATGCCTTGGACACTGAAATCCACTTCTCACACTTTCTTTCGGCCGCTGCATTAAGTAACTTTTTCTTGACATGGTAATCAGACAATAGGCTTGGTTCATGATGAGGAGAGAAAACTGCACGAAACGGCCGAAGGGCAGGTTCAACAGGGTCAAGTAAATCTATGATCTCTTTGAGACCATGAAGAAGATCATTTCGTTGCCAATTCTCGGGATCTGAAAATGAAGTTGCGATAAGGTTTGTGTCATGTGTCGCATTCTTTGAAATCGTGAACGTATCGACTCTCCGAGTCTCGAGTTCAGCTTGTATCTTCGCGAGGTCGACGGGATTCATACCCCAGAAAGGTTCTAGCTCTCTGTATATTGTGTCATATTCGTCTGGAAGCCGGTTTTCCATTTCCTGTGCAAAGTCCCACCTGAAAGGCTATGAAGACTGGGCTCCTCAAATCCCAATATTATACAGCTCACCAATCATCAAAACCCAACGGTGGATCCCTTCTATACCGCCTCTTATATTCACTGACAGCTTCTTCGAGCGTTCGACTAGCTCTATCCAACTTGCCGTCCCATTCATCCTCCGCATCTTTTATAAGTGCTAAAATTGGATGGATGCCGTCAGGGTTCACATGAAGCAATCCACTTGAAGAGTAGATGTGGTGGGCAGAAATAGGCGTCTCGTCGTCTGGTCTACCAACGCGCTCACATGTAGGAGACTTGCGTCTTCTTATTCTTTCACCTACATTGGGAGGTTTGTGACTGAAACCGAAGAGGCCAAAGTGGAACAGCCGTTGTACAAGAAGCGATAGTGCAACAATTGCGATGAGATCGACAAGACGGCGTCGGATGATTCGAGGACCGTATATTAATCGAACATTGGTTCGGATTCTGGGTTGCAACCTCCGTTTTGAGATGACACCACTCATGACATGGCAGTAAAGGTGGCCATGCGCGGCTGCAGATCGGCAAACCTAAGACCCACATCGGCCATCATATCAGAGCAAGAATTTACCAAGAAATGCAAGCTCCTGGGTCCAGGTTTTCGAGTTGGCTAGGAATGTGGTGACCAATCTCTGGTTCGCAAATCTAGTGTTCAGCAATCTCAGTACACAGTGTTTGATAGTGATAGGCGATTGCAGTCGTTCCTCAGGGCGTCGCCAGGCTGAGAAGCAAGTCGATTTGATCGGAACGACATCCGCTTCCCCAAAAGGCAAGGTTCATAGAAACATAAAGGAGCACGGTGGACGTTATAGCCCAAGGCTTACAGGAATCTATGGGACTACGATAGCTTTGCGATAGCGCATGTACCAAATCGGATGGATGCATAGATCTTGAACAGCATCTTTGCATCTAAGTATGTATGTAAATTCTACTCAAGTGTTGCAATATAAAAAGTACATAGTAAACTGGCCTTGGAGATTGTGGCAGGGATCGAGAATGATCAGCGAATGCCAGTGGGCCAATGGACTCAAAAGTGGCATGCCACACTACCAGACGTATTTCCCTCTTCAAATATAATAAATCGTACACCCAAAGGTCAGGAGCAGGAAACCTTAACATATCTACAGCGGAAGAAGAAATGATTCCAATGATGTGCCGTAATACTTGTCTTAAAAGATATCCGATCGACACAACGGACAACTCGAAGAATGACTAGTGTTAAACCACTATGGAGTATAGAGTGAGAAGAAATCCTGAGGAATGAAGTCTCTTCCGAACCTTGTATAGGCACCCTGCATGGAAACGATTTTTGCAAGTCTTACAGGGCTTTCGAGGTAAAGTCCCATCCATAACACTGATGATTCTGAAGCCGGAGTGAGGGGTAAGCGTCCGGAAAAAGCTTGATGGCTTACGAATAACATATGGCACATTCCACTTGTCCTTCAAAATGTAAGGTAACGTTCTTCTTGAATAAACCAAGGCCATCGACAATTCTACCATTCTGATGTGATCGTGAAAACTGGTGATTGGAAGGGAGTTAAAGAAGACGTACGTGTGACCAAATAATTTGCTGTATAGCCAATATCCAGGCTCGCCATCTATTTTCGTCAACGCCTACTCTTTTAAGATCCTTGATTTCAATCTTGTGCAATGGCCAGTCGGCAGGAATCTTCAATTTTATTTCCAACTGATGATCGTCAACGGAGTAAGACGCAACCACCTCGTTCACAGAACTCGCAACCTTGACTGTGAAGTTTTCATCGACCAGATTGGAGGTAGATTCGGGACTCTTCACGTGAGTCAACTCTGTCCGAATGATGACGGGGGAGAAGCATTGGGAGGTATAGCTTGTAATGCTGGTGGACAACTGTCGGTCCTTGCAATCAGCAACCCACGTGTGAATTAGAGATGGAACGGTCAATAATGCGCGATAATAGAGGTGTGCAGCTAGGACTGGAAGACCGAACTTTGTGCCTGCCTCGTAGTCTACAGCAACGCATGAGATAAATAATGATCAAAGAAGGACTTCGTACATTCGACCTGGAACTCATCAACAGCCCAAATGTCGAGTTTAAAGGCTTTCTGGACACCCTGATCAAGTCGTAGAAGGCTAAGAATTGTCGGAACGAAATATGCCATCACAACATTATGGTTCCGTAATTGCTCAATGTAACTTGACCGAACTTTGAGACTCTGAGGCTGTGTTTTAGGCTAAACAGTCACAAGATATCAAATTAACATACGGATCCATGGAATAGATCGAAAAGCAACATCCACGCTAGCAGATAACCGAAGACATTCTGTGTTGGAAGAATAAGACGAGCCACAAGGGCGAAGATACCGGGCGACATACTGACGATCCCGTTTGAGCTTCCTCAATCGCGATATTGCGTTGTAGGAGATCTAAATGGACTCTTGACAAATCCATGTTGACAGCTGCTTCTGCATCGACTCCTGCCTCAATGACGAGGTACTCTGTGCGCTTCTTGGCAGCAAGCGCCAGGAAGTGGTACGCCATCTTCTGTACTTCGACTGAAGAATCCATCACGAGGTGGCACATCTGAAGCAGAGTCAGGAGGGTAACCTGGAATCCGAGACGTCGGACATTACCTTTGAGAACGTTTCTTGATCAATCAATGATGGTGGCAGATCTCGAACTATTGATAATAGCAGTCCTCGGCATGTTGAGCGTGGCATCGACGGTTCAAGATCATCTTAACTTTGTCGTCAGCAATTCTACTCGGGCAGATATGTCGAAACTGATACCGAGGGACACAGTTGCTAAATTTCTAACAATCGTTAGGATCGGCATCTTCCTCTCTTCCCAACTAGCTCGCAAAGACTTATTAGTCGACGACAGATCTTGTATAAGAATGACCAGTCGCAGCGTCCTTGCGAGACCAACAAGCGTCGCGTCGTCCGCGAGAGAGAATTCCTACATCTTCTGCATCAGTAAAGACATCTGAAAACAACGACAGAATTCATACCTCGAGATTATTTTCGATAACATCAAACATCAACTCCCAATGCGCACCCGACATATCCTGCAAAATCGGTGCAAGATGATAAAACACCGCCGTAATTGCGCTCACGACCTCTTCATCTACGTCCTCATCGGAAGCAATCCACTGCTGACATGATTTTGTGATGTTCACCGCCCTTGGCTGCGGTAGGAAAACCACGTCAGATTCTGAATTAGGCGCGCATGCGACGAGCTTTCTAAGCGTTAGAAGCCCTTCTGTGTTCGCCTTCGCGGGAGGGACACCAAGTAGACTCGCAGCCAGTTCGTTCCGATACCGGTCGAGACGGGTTGGCTCAGGTGCGAAGTTCGTGACGGAGTAGACGATTGCCATCGACGTCTCTGGTGCTATATCAACATGTTATGAGCAAGAATTCTCCGAACAGAACATGAAAGAAATCTGACCAATACCCTCGATTTTCCTCGCAAGAACTAACCATCTATCCGCCTCCTCCTTGTCGACATCATGGAAAACATGCTGCAACACATTACGCATAATCCGAGTCTCCCTCGAACTATCCGAATCTCGCGCACGCTGTATCGTATCCACGAAAAACGAGAATAAAGACCCTGAAGTCGCCGCCTGTGACGACGACGGTTGGTTTCCTAATCCTAGTACCGCAGCAAGCGCTTCCTCCCGCCACCTTTCACTTGTGGACGAAGTCAGAACGTACGTCGCAATCTGCTCCACTTTCACAATGAGCGTCTCCAAACCAGCGTGAATCGCTTCAGGAGCAAAAACCCTATTCCAAGCACCAGGCACACTGATAAAATCCTGCGCATACAACTCCAATGCTAAGAAATGCCTCAAAGCCCAGATATTCTGTTTTGCAACCTGCCGATCTTCAATGAATACACGAAGAAGCGCGTTGACGATCCGTGCGTAGGAAGAAAAACCACGCTTGTCGAAATCGGCTTCGTCCGCGGCTCTAGGAGACTCTGACGAGGCGGACGCGAATGCAGAAGATGGAGGGATGAGGGGGGTGATGACAGCGAGACTTGGGTGGATGGGGTCTGGTGAGAGCTGGGAGAGTGCTTGTTCGATTTCTCGTGCTGATGGGAAGATGTCATGGAGGAGGTTGAACGTGATCCCAGATGGTTTCCGAGCCATCTCCAACATATCTTCGGGGCTATTATTTCAGTCTGGTCAGACAAGGGTGCCGGAATAAAAGGACGAAAGGGCTTTCTTACAATGGTCTGAACGAAGGGTTGCATAAGATGATATTGAGTTTCGTGTTAATCTGCTGCCGAATTTCCGCTTGAGCCTCAGCGGGTGAGGTCTTGTACAGGTCTTCCCATATTGTCCTAGCTGAAGCGAACACAGGATGGGTTTGCTGTGCATCGTAGCAAGCAGGTAAAAGATACGCGAGAACAAAGATGTCACAAAGCACATCATCAAATCGGAAGCTGGGCAACTCTCGAGGTGGACTGCGCGAGAGCGCAGTGATCAGTCCGAGCGATGGCTCAAACAAACCGAGGGGAGCGTCTTCATTCTGGAGTGCCCAGTCCACTCGGCGAGAAAATGCAGATGAGATGGTTCGTAATGACGTGATGTATCCGTTTTCTGAGAGGAAATTATCTGCCATGCAAAAGAAAGATCAGCACAAAACCAAGCATTGAATCATCTAGACGAGAAGCTCACCAGGAGACTGCAAAACCTGCATCACAATTGTACTCCATGCCTCGCCCCCATCTCCCGCTAACGCCCTCTCAACCAGACCCTGCACCATCGAATCAACCTCGCATTCCTTTGGCTTCAAATATTCCGGCAGTATCCCACGCTGGGCCGCATCCAGCAAGGGGCGCACGTACGCGTTCAGTTCTGCTGCGTGGAGGTCAGGTTGCCGCGCAATACCGGCAAGCAAGGCATGCCAGACGCTCGAGCAGTGGCGCGGGCTCTTTCGGTGGGTGAGGTACGAGAGGAGGAGGGCGGGCGAAGTGTGGAGGAGGAGAGTGGCGTGCTGCGCATGAAGGGCGTCGATGAGCTGCGGAAGGTGAAAATTAGATTATTATGTTCTAGAGAAATGTGGTGATGGGAACATACCTCGGCAAAGTGGGGATCTTCAAAGAGACCCTCTCGGAATTGTTCGAGCATGTCTATGAGGAAGGGTATGCCAGTAACTGGAGATGCGTTCGTCTGAGTTGGTGATTCGTGAGAGGTGGAGATGGGTGTGAGCGTGTTGAGAGACTCGTTGCACCGTTGAACGCTTGTTCCGAGAGTGGTAGACATAACTGATGAGACAGCCTCCTTCAACTCATGTAAATGCTTGAACTTGTCATAAAACACCTTCAAGAAAGCAGACAGAAGTCCTGGGTGAGACTCTGCAGCATCGCAAAGGCGTGCTGAGAGCAACTCCCACGCGGACGAGAACAAGCCTGGAGGAAAAAGTGAGTGGATTGAACCTTCAAAGTAACGGCGGCATACGAACCCATATCAACCTCCCTCAAATCGATTAACGTCTGCGCAACAACCCTCGCCGCAGCTCTGTGCTCCACTTTGAGGTCACCCTCAACCAAATGCATCCACACCTTCCCGATCTGCTCTCGTACTAAATTTCCCGTCGATTCTTCCACAGATCCTGTCCCAAAAAGCACGGTGGCCGTGGAAGTAGGAGAGACCTGATCGGTTTGTGCGATGACGGTATTCCGCACGCGCTTGACTAGGAAGACTAAACATTCTAGGAGGGATGAAAGGAAAGCAGCCGATGTCGCGGCGCGTTGGAGAGAACTTAATGCGCGACTTGAAAGGACTTGCCAGAAGGACATAAAGAGCGCTTCGAGGGGCGGTGTCGTAGGGGAAGAGGCAAGGATCTAGTATATGACACAATCAGAATTAGATAGGGCATCGACCGGAGGAAAGGGTATAAACATACAGAAGATGGAATCGTCGAGACAATGATTACTACCGTTGGATAGCCTTGTAGTGGGGAACCTGAGCACCCAAGTTCAAGGAAGCGCAGGAATTCTTGATAAGCCGCGCTCTGCTTGGTGGCCGTAGGGTCCATGTCTAGTTTCTCAGCTTCTACGCCACGCTCACTTGATTCATCATCAGAGTCCTCTTCGCCCTGGTCCTTTGAATAGTCGTGTGCGCGTTCCAACTCCCATGCATTGGGGAATTCTGTCACACATATCAGTTGATCTCTCGATCGGAGATGTGTTCGGTATACCTTTGAGGAATTTGAGTAAGGGTTGCCACATTACTGCATGGACGGTGGTGTCGGAATCTACCCATGCAGAACGAAGGACTGCGACGCTGAGAAGTGGTAGGAGAGGTTCGAGCTGAGGTTTTGGAACTGATAATAACGAGAGTATCAATGCCCATGCGCTCTTCCTGACGTTGGGTTGGCTGTGACCAAAGCTCTCGACCGCAACAAAGGAACACTGTTTTGCATCGTACAGTGAGCTCCACAAAGCGGGATTTTTAAAAAATTCCACAATTTCATCAGAAAGCGTAGGCTGGAGGGTCTCTGAAGAGATGTAAGATTGACTTTGCAGGAGAATAATGTGACTTTACCTACCTACGATGCGTCGAATGGCGCCCAGACAACCGATGCGCAGCCTCGCTTTCCGGTCGGTGTCACTTTCTTCGAGTTCATCGGCTTTTGATCGTGTTGTGTCTGCTGGTTCCTCTTTCCGTGTCATACCCTTTTTGCCTGGAGGCGCAGGTGCTGCCGGTTGCGGTGGGTTCAGATATAGATAGACTGCATTGGGATCGAGTATCGTCCGCTGGGTGAACGAAACGAGAGAAGGCAAGTAGGTGTTATCAAGGAGAAGTTGATCTCGTGGACCCGAGACATACGTGAACACGTCAATCCAAGATTTAAGTGCAGTCCCCGCGACTGATTTATCTATATCGTGTGCAGCGAGACACCATGTCCCAAGAATACTCTCAATCTGAGACACCGATACCAAGTCGCGTAGGAAAGAAAGGATTTTGTCGCGCACTGGCGATATCTGGACGAACGAAAGATGGACGCCGGCTGCGAGAAGGCGAACGCGACGCGACGGGTGCACAAACAAGGCTGATACATGGTGGAGCTGGGTGAAATATAGACGTTAGCATTGTCTTCAACAACAGCTCGTGCCAACGCACCCAAACTGGCAACATGTCAATTAAAACATACACCAGAGCCCCATCCTCGCCCTCCTTCTTGCACTTGTCGATCCATGCTGACTGGAGCTCCTCCAAAGCACGAATCTTCGTCACTTGCGCCTTCTTATTGAAGCTCCGCAACACAATCAAAAGCTCTGGCGGAAGTCGATGCGCAAGGCCAGTAGTTTCAAGCGGATCGGGCTGGACTGGGACCGGTTTTACAGGTGGAATATACACCTTTACTCGAGGTTCCTTCTTCTTCTGTGCTCTCTGCTGTTTTGTAAGTTTCTTGTCCTTGGAAGGAGGAGGCGGCTGCTCCTCTTGAGGGTACACCGCCGCCGCTTTCTTTGCATGTTTTTTCCTAGTTGCGGACGTCGCGGATGACTTGCCGCTCTTTGCCATCTGCCTTATCTCGGAAGAGCAAAAAGTCAAATCAATGTGCTAGAGGCCTTCGCTTTAAGCTTTAGTCGACGAACAAGGCGATCTAGAATTCGTAGCTAGTAGATTATGATTCACTCGGATTTCTAAATCTGTCATGTGACTGCAGAACGGAACGCTTCGACGCGCACCATATAGTATTAAGGTTGCCTCATCAAATCATGTATCTACCAGTTCCAGTGAGAACTGGAACCGGGCCCATCTGGATCTCATGGGGCAGGTCAGGCTCTGGAATGTAACCTGGGCCGGGCATGCCCAGATTCTGCGTATACATTCAGAAATATATGTATCCGAAACCATGTCATCACTACCGACGTCCGAGTAACTTGGCTCATTCTAAATCTTCTGAAATTTATTGCTACTAATACCTATACACACTGCTGCTTTCCGAAACAATCTGAAGCGAACTCAAGTTGCTACTTATTAATACACACTAATCTCGACGAGAAAAAAGTCAACCAGGAGGGCACGCACGAAATATTTGGCCTTGTTCGCTCCCTCTACAAGTTATTGTCTTCTGGAAACGACATGGGTTTAGTGCACCCAAAAGAGATGATGAAATTTTTCATTCTCAGCATCCCATGCCTTCCTTTACACTGACAGCGACAAACTCGGCCTCGAGACGTTTGACTGGACCACGAGATAATCCGGGATATATAACTTCCTGTTATCTCATAACGACATGCGATAAAATTTTACTGTGATCTCGTCACGACAAACTGAGCTGTCATTACTGCGTCATTCATTTGGAGCAACTTTGATTTCTTCGGAAGACGCTCGCTTGGAGCGGTGATTTCTGGCCCTGTGACAGGTGGTGGAGCCTAAGGTATCTCGATGTTGAGATAGCGAGAACTGGGCTGGCCTTCCCAGGCAGATTGATTGTGAGCATGCTAGTGCCTGTTTTTTGATTGACTGAATCCTTGAGTCTCCAAATGGTAACCGCGACAGGTTGTGCAACTGCAACATGGTGAGAGTTGCGTTAAGGAAGTTGTGCAGCATGTGGTGATCGATGATCATCATGGGAATGGAACCTAATTTAAGGTTTGTGGCGGAATTTGAACCAGAGGCGAATTGAAGGGGGTAAGTAGAGGTGTTCACATCTTCGTTTGATCATGGCATTGAGTTAGACAGATCGTCCGTGGACTCTGGAAAGGCCCCGCTCGAGTTCTAGATCTGAAAATGCTTAGCGTTTAGGTTCACAAATCGCTTAAACATACGAGAGACTAGAGTATATATACTAGAGCGCAGTCTACTTGTCCGCATTACCTTAATGGCGGTTCCAAAGCAGCAGGCTCAAACTCACGGCCAAATCTTTGACTTGGTCGCTCTGATCAAGAATGCAACAAGTATTATCGAGTCCTATTACTTGGATTCTTCCCTCCCGACTGTTCCCTCTCTGGATTGCTTGGTCCCCCATCCCTTGGACTCGAAGGTCTCCCCGCCCCGGTTAAGAAACGCAGTTCAAGTCCTCGAAGGCGCGTGTACGCAATTGTGCACAACACTTGCGAGGCCGAGCCACACGATAGTTAATGTATGTCCTGATCTTTTTAACCTCACGCTGTCTGTATCTCACGATCTCACGACCACAGAGGGTTATGCAGGTGATACTAACCTATTCAAAGACATGTAACACAAATTCATGTTTTAATTTTCTAATAGTTCTACGAGCCCGCATGTCTGAGAGTTGTAGTTACCTTCAAGATTCCGGATATTCTTCAAGAACAGCCATCGGGGATGGATATCAAAGAGCTCGGGAGAAAAGCCGGTGTAAACCACGAGAAACTTGGCAGAATCATGCGCCTCCTAGCCACCAAGCACATCTTCCGAGAAGGTAACAAATTCTTGACATCCATTTCGATCGTATGCAAACATCAAATACCCCTGTATTCTAGTTCGCACAGATTGGTTTGTCAACAACCGCCTGAGTCTCCAACTTCTCTCTTCAAACCCTTTGGCAAGCATTATATATCACTTGTCAGTATTCAATTTCCCTGCTTCTCTGTTTCCAAGTAAAGAACTCTAATCACTCACTCAAACAGTACGGATGAAAATAACAAGGCAACATCAATGCTCAGCGAAGTTCTGGCCGACCCAGACTGGGGCTATTCTACGAAACTCGAACGATCCCCATGGAACAGGTCAACAGGGTTCAAAGGTTCTTTATACCAGTATTTTGAGGGGGTACGTCTTCTGTGGCGCTTACTTCCGGGTCCTCACGGCCACCTTTAGGCAACCCCAGAGGGAGCGAAGAAAGGGAAACTCCTGGGGATTGGAATGCGTGGTCTAAACACCGCTACGCAAGCAGCATCCGTCGTCACAGGTATGCTCTACGATGATTTATTCCTCTGGGTGTGGCGCTGAGATATATATATCAGATTTTCCTTGGGGAAAGTTTCCCCCTGGTACGACTGTCAACGATGTCGGTGGGGGCTTTGGGAATATAGCCATGGAACTAATCAAAGCGTACCCAAACCTTCAACTCAAGCTGCAAGATCTACCTCGCTGTATTCATCAGGCAGAGACACAAATTTGGCCAAAGTTTTTGCCCTCTGCGATTGCAGAGAAACGAATCGAGTTTAAGGCTATGGATTTCTTCGTTGAACCGCCTATCCCTGGATGCGACATATATTACGTGAGTATGGTTCACCTTCAACTGCTGAATACTTTTGCCGACCTGATTTACGCCACACAGCTGAAGTCTATCACGTAAGCTCTCTCTAATACTTTCTCGACATGCAACATTGACCTGGAATCAGACACAACTGGCCAGACAAAGAGTGCATCCGAATCCTCCGAAACATCCGTGCAGTCCTCAAGCCCGGTGCTCGTGTCCTTCTCCGTGCGTGATTCGTTTGTAGCCTTTCTGATGATACTCACATTCGAGCAATACAGATGACTATGTCATTCAACATGCAAATCACACCGATTCGTCTCCTTTAAGAGAGGCACCGAAGCCGATGCTCCCTAACTACGGTGCCGGGCGAATCAGACCATACAATTTGGACCTCGCAATGTTGGTCTTGTTTAACAGCAAACAGCGCACACTGGAGGAATTCATAGACATTGCGGGCAAGGCTGGCCTTGAGTTCGTCAAGCTTTGGCCTACAGGTGAGATGGGTGTGGTCGAACTTAGATCAGCATGAAAGCCATACAATGCATCCTATTGCTGCCAAATTGTATGACTAGTAATGGCTCTTCGAGTCACTATTTGTGTAAAGTATTGTATATCTACTTGGAAGACTTTGAATTTGTTGTATCCCCTTCACACTGTACTACACTGATTAGTGCCAATGTCCTATTGTTACGATTACATACATGTATCACCATACTACACATAAACATGAAACCTCAGTCCAGTATTTATTGCACTTAGGGAGAGTTCATGCAACAAAGGGTAAGATTAAGAGAAGGATATCAAATGAGTATATCCACCTTTAATATGAGGGCTTATGTGGGAATAACAGGCGCATCTGACACTATAATTATGCACACAATGCCGAATGCACTACATCAACGGGAGGACAAAGACACATTCATTAGAAAAAGATGAACCCGATGGATCGACTTAGGTCACCTGAAATTCAGTGAACAACCGGAGATCATCAATCCATATCCACATCCTTGTTCTCCTGTCGCTGCGAATCCTCTGCCTCCTCTACACCTATGCTTCCTGCTGGTCGCCAGACGCTCCCCGAAGTTGCCTTCCACAAACGGATACGCCCATCATTTCCCGTGGATGAGAGGATCGTGCTGCATATCGACCTTAACTCGATGTTAGCGTGCAAAAATAGACATCACACTCACCCGGTGATATTCCATTCTACTTTGCCGATAGCTGACCTTTCGACGGGCGACTTGTCAGTCCTATATTACCTCAACGGCTTTTTGTTGTAGCACTTACTTGTGTTGATCAAAATCAGCTACAACACTCGCGGTCCAGTTGCCCTCTTCCTCTTCGTCTTCTCCGTCGAGGTCTTCCCCTGGCTTGACGCGCCAGATACGGACTCGACCATCACGACCGCCAGTGGCAATGAGATGATATGAACGCCCACACGAAGGAGCCCATGAAACGGTGGTGACAGCAAAGGCTGGCGGTGTGGCTGCAGTACCTTCTGTAGTTGACACACCGCCTTCATGTGCGGATGAAGATGTCTGTGAAGTAGAGGTGGGTGCGGGGTCAAGGGTGAGCACGACCGTAGACCGGCGAGAAGGAGAAAGTTGGATGATCTGTTGAGATGTCAACCCAAATGGTCGCATTTCACAGACTAAATTTATACATACCTTTACGACATTGTTGATTCCGGAAGCAGCAGCAATGAGCTCTCCCCAATACCGGTCTTTGCACCATGAGATACACCAGCCGCCATCTGCTTCACGACTACCCGAACCTGGACGCATGGAAATTTGTGGAGTTGTAGCCCCGCTTTGTTGAAGATTTTGCTGCAAAGCTTGAGTAACGAGAGAAGCGTTGGCACCATCAAGTGTCGCATTGGTCTGTGTTGGCGTGGCTATAGCAGCCGTGTGAGCACGTGTGTGAGGAGTCGGTGATTTATACGAGGAGAGGTTTTGCACGTCTAGTTCTTCGGAGAGCTGCCAAGTTGAAATAGAAGGTTGCTCTAGACATTCATATATTCGGAGGTGGTTATCGGACGAGATTGTCGCCTTTGAATGATAGTGAATGACGAGAATCTTTTTCGTAAGTTGTAGTACTCACAAGTTTGAGTCCAAAGTGATGTGGTGCAAACTCTACCGCTCTTACTGTTCCCCGTGCGTCCGTCAAAACTGCTCTCTCAGTCCAACGAGAGGTTGACGGTTGTGATTGGGTAGAGGCACCACTTCCGCTTCCACTTGTCTGTTGAGGAGACTCTAATGATAAAGTCTGCTCCCAAATCTTGACAGACCTATCAAACGAAGAAGACGCGATAATCGAACCGAATTCCGGGTGTGCCCAGCTAAGTTTCGATACAGGCGCGTCGTGAGCCTTGTTTTCTTGTGAGTATTGGGAGGCTGATAGTCGTGCAATTACACACTTTCCAATCGTCCTCCACAGACCAAGATCCAGTTGCCTCATCCAAGCGCCATATTTTAATCCTAAAGAGGCATCAATGAAGGTGTCGACAAGACCGACCGAAGCGCTCTGTACTTACCGCTGATCTAGACTACAGGTGGCCAGACGAAGACCATAGAAGTCATAAGACGCGTCCGTCACCAAGTCGCTATGCGCGTTCTGTATCAGCCCAGTCTGTATCATGTTGGATACAAAGCGTCAGTGTGCAAAGTTTATTCTCCAGAACAAACAAAGGCAACCTCAGGCTTCAAGCTAGCTTCAGGCTAAACTCCCATCTTTTAGCTTCACATTTACATGATCCAATTGCATCTGGAGACTGGTTTTCCATACCGCAACAAGAATAGTTTCACCTCGGCAAATATCTCATGTGCACTGTGACTAGTTCAATTGCCGTCCCATTTGGTTAATCATCCGTCTGGAACCAAGGCTTTCAGATGTTCATGTTAAACGTTAAACCTAACTTTAAACGGTCATCCTTTATAACAGCCCTGCTATGGATCTTGGGACGTCTCGTCACACCTGACCATTGTGATACAAGGCGGAATGCCACGTTGTTCGACCATCGTTTGTAGTTTCCTCGCCTGTCTCATGCGGAACATCGATGACTTTTCCAGAAATGTGAGCACAACTCCTGTTAATATACATTTCAATCGAGCGTTTCAATTCGAGCAAGCAATTGATATGCGGGTCATTGGATTGCGTATGGACCTTGACCCTGCGATATTTTCTTGAGCTTCTACCTTCGAAGCTCTTTGATGACAGTAGATATGCGAGTGATACATTCTTGTTGCACCGCCTGGTCCGCAGGCTTCTATTTAATCTGGCTCTGGCAATAAACAGTCTTGTGGAGTGAGATCTAAGTGGGCCTAAATCCGTGATGCATCTACCTTAGGTCTATAAAGGCGACCTGTACAAACCTTCCTTCCTCAGAAAAATGAAAGTTTCCGTCGCCCTCATCTCTGCTCTCATCGCCATCTCCCAAACCTCCGCTCTGGTCTTCAGCAGAGACAACGCGACCACGGTCAATACCGAAGTAAATCATCTTTAACCAATTACCATTACTGTACAAGCGACACTGACATCGGTTATTAGGAGGAAGCAGCAGCAGCAGCAGCCTGCAGTGACCCTAGATCTACCCTCCCCCTCTGGCGAGCCAATCATCGTTCTACCGACCACTTCTACACAACCAGTACTTCTGAGATGCAAAATGCCATTTCAAAATTTGGATATGTTGGAGAGGGCATCACAGGATATATTTTCACCGTGTCTCAGTTGGGAGACGTCCCTCTCTACCGACTATATTCAGGGTCGATGAACGATCATTTCTACACTACTAGTGCGCCAGAGAAGGATAGTGCCATTCGTTCTGGATATACATTTGAAGGAATTGCCGGTTATTGTTATCCCAATGCGTCGTGCGGCGGGCTTCCCTTATATCGCTCTTGGAATCCTTCCGCGAGCGACCATTTCTATACTATGTCCTGGGACGAAAAGAATAGTGCACAAGCAGGCGGATGGAACTATGAAGGGATTGCTTGTTTCATGTACCCTTACTGAACGTGAATTGGTAAGCCTCATCCATTTGCTCCATGTTTTATGCCTTTTCCGACCAAGTTTT
>JABAJZ010000171.1:0-18331 GCA_018857265.1 Termitomyces sp. T32_za158 | reverse complement strand
CAGACACCATTGATATGATGATCCCAATGTGCCGCCCGCTTCAATAAAGGATCCATGAGTTAGGACTCCCATACAGTCCTGGGACTCTCCACCAATATATCCCGGAGCCCTATTCAGTACGTTCATACAGTACTCTGGAAGTAATCAGACTCAGCCTGGGATAAGTCCTGCCTTGTCTGTCATGACCCGCCTCTGAAACACCACCCCGACACCCTGCACCTCCTCGCGCCCACCGCATTATTCCGCCGCCACTGTCTCGCTGCCCACCGCACTCCCGCCCTCTCAGCGCCCAGATTCCCCAAGACCCTGGCCCTGATCCTGGCCATCTCTGCATCAATCCTGATTGATCCTACCCAGCTGCAATCACCCGCATCGACCCTGCCTGATCCAACAGCGCCGCCACCTGCATTGCTTGGCGATCACTCCTGCAATCACTCCCGTCACCCAGGCCGACACCCGAGGACAGACCATTGATACACGATCCCGACACCCTCCGCTGAGCCCCATCATACAGTCCCAGATCTGCCAGCAACACGCCCCGGAACCACATACAGTACAACCATACAGTACCCCAAGACTAATCAGACACAACCGGGACAAGTCCCTCCTCATCGTATACTTAAGTCGTAGCCAGCTTCCATGTACAGTAGTATTGATATTACCAAAACCTGACACTATCGAATTGCCTGCATTATTCTGCATCACACCATCTTGAACATCTGCATCACACCGTCTTGAACATCTGCATCGTAACTTCGTATCGTCTGCATCAAATCTAGTGAATTCGTGACCTTGAACTCCAGAATCTTTGACTTGAAACCTTGAATTGTTAAGTCCCTTCAACTTTGTCTCACCAAACTCTCTTGCTTTATTCAAACTTCATCTTTTTTGTCTCATCTCGACCTCTCTTGCCTCGACTTATCGACTCTTAACCTGCACCAGCCTTGCACCCAGTTATCCGTCTTCACCTTCGACTTTGTTATCATTATCTTTAGTTCAACACTCGCCTACACCCCCAGTTTTGCCTTGTTTTCCCGGTTATCGTCCCAGACCTTACAGGATCCCTGTTCGCATCGTTTTCCTAGATCCAGCATTCGTTCCCAAAGTCCCTCCACTGTCTAACTCATCATTTGTTCTTGTTAAGACCTTCACCGCATCCCGGGACAAAGTATACGAGTCCCGAAACACTCGTTTTTCACCGTAGAACCCTTTCCTTGCCCTGGACTACCCCGGACCATCCTGGACCACCCCGAAGCACCACTACTTTTCGTCCCAGACTTCGTTCTCTGGCACTAGCGTGCATGTATCTAGCTACATCTAGTCCACCTTTGTAAACCCTTGCTTTGGAAGAAGCCCCCAAGGTCAGCGGTACCTGACATCGTCAAGTATATAAGTTGTAACTAGCTAGCATGTACACCAGTATTGATATTGACAACCTTGGACCAAATTGCCTGAAATGACTGCTTGATTTCCTGACTCGTTCTCTTCGTATTTTTATGACTGTCTCCTTGATCTATTCTCGTCTCTCAAATCTGTCTCGTTGACTCTCCAGTTATCTGAATCTCTTCTAACTCGTCTCGTCTACATCTTTCCATTCTGACCTCGACTCACTGAATCCCTTCTATTTCCAGTTTCGCCTTGTCCCCACAGTTTTGTCTTGTTTCCTCAGTTTTACTTTATCTCAACAGTTTCACCTTGTCTCTCCGGTTTTGCCTTGTTTCCCCAGTTTCACCTTGTCTTCACAGTTCCACCTCACTTCCTAGTTTTGCCTTGTTTCACCTTGTTTTCCTGATTTTGCCTTGTTTCACCTTGTTTTTCCAGTTTTGTCTCACTTTCCTAGTTTGCGTCCCAGACTACTCCAATCTCAGTTAATCTTGCATTCTTTCCGTTCTAGCAATCGTCTTATAAATCTACCCTTTGTTCTACCATCACTTTTTCTGAAAACGCCCTGTCACGCCCCAAAACTCACTTAGTTTGTTTTGGAGCCCTTGTACTACGTCTTAGACCACCATCCACAACCCCAAAACCCCATTAATATCCCAAAACATCTGAAACACCTTCCTCACCTCATTCTGGACTCCGTCACTTTGAGTCAGGTTGAGTGTATCTAGCTACTTACATCCAGTCTGCCATCGTAAGGCTTTGCTTTGGACCAATAATTCAGTCCAATTCAGCTGACTTCGTTGCCTTTTCTATTTTGCTTGGCACTTGCCTTTACCCCAGTTTCATCTTGTTTTCTTTGTTTCTGTCCTGGACTATCTAGGATCCTGTTTTTTCATTATCCCTTCTAGTTCCAGCAATTGTCCCCAAAGTATGGACCATCCATTGTTACTTCATCACTTTCTCCAAAAGCACTCCGTCATACTCTAGAACTCATCTATTTTGTCCTGGACTACTTGTTCTACACTCCAGACCACTTTCTACACTCTGGACCACCTTGGAACCATTCCAGAGCATCTCAGACCAAAACTCTAACTTTGCCCCAGACTTCGTCCCCTTGCACCAGGTCATGTATATTTAGCTACATTTGATTGCCATTGTAAGGCCCTGCTTTGGAAGAAGCCCCCAAGGTCAGCAAAACCTGACAACTTCTACTGGTCCCAGATCACTTCTACTAGTTCTAAATCACTTCTACTAGTTCTAAATCACTTTTACTAGTTTCAGATCACTTTGACTAGTTTCAGATCACTGCCATCTTGGTTCAGATCACTTCCACTTGATTCAGATCACTTTCACTTGCCTTAAATCACTTCCACCTGACTTAGATCACTTCTACTTGCCTTAGATCACTTTCACCTCAGATTGCTTCTAGCTTCCTCTTTAAGTAGTGGTCTACAGCTATATAAGGTCTAGTAGTTAGTAGCTACTCTTTAGCCTTGATACTAACCCCATTGTTACTAGACTTTCTGATTACTGTTACTTGTGTTTGCCTCTTGATTGTTCATTGCTTCCTCTTATCTGCCTCTTTTCCATTAGTTTCCTAGTTTACTATTGAGTTTCTCAGTCATCCTTCTTCTTTGTTATTTACATGTTATCCTTAATTCTTGTTGTTGGCATCATCTTTGCCCAGGTGATTGTTTGCTCTGGAAGGAGCCCCTCAGATCAGGGTACTGACACCCCTTCCCAATAAAAAACATATTCCTCTTGCCAGAAGAGAAAAGCACAATGCAACTCAGATAAAATGAACTTTATCTTTTAAAGAAATTACCCTCCTAATGCATGCTCCACTACTGAGCCAAACACACCTCACAGGAATAACCAGAGCAAGCTTAGCAGTGAGAGCCTAGTGACTATACAATGTGATAGAAATAGACACATTTTTGACTTGCTACAACTACTTTATATATGTTTCTTGCACAGATGATTCTCCTCTCCAAACTCCATGAACCCACATAGCCTCTTTGGTACACTTGACTGGCAGTGTAATGATAAGGGCGACACAACAATAGTAGACTTTTCTTTATCTTTTTTAACCTCTATGAAAGGCTAGTACAGTACTTTATACACAGCTTCACCAAGCAACCCAGAGAGGATGGCAGACCTCTTATAGATTATTAAAAGGACAAAGATCACCAGTGATCATCCTATGCTACAAATAACGTTTCCTACTAGCTCAATTTCCAAGCCAGGCCCACAAAAAAATTGCAGAGAAAACACCATCCCAGCTCCTAGCAGGCCTCAAGTGTTTTCTTGTCCCAGCAGGAGGCTTCCTGCCCATTCCCCTCTTGACACTGCCATACAATCTGAAGCCTAAATAAAAGGCTCATTTTAACATGTATCCAGTCTCTAAACCTTGGGTTTAAAGCTGGCAGGGCAGCAAGATGGACAATTTGGTAGTTGTTAGCAAAAGTCTCCAGGCCTTGATCATAACATAAAAATGACCAAGGAGAGAGCTAAGCTGGTCTTCCCTCAGCAAGAGAAGTCCCTTGCATTGTTAAATAGGTATGAACATCAAAAACTTCTCTACCACTTTCTTGTTACAGGGATTTCTGAGCATGCTTATGCAATTATAACTAAGAACTCTATAATTTCTACAAAAGAGACAACAGCCTTCTTCCTATCCTACTCCTTTACAGTATCACACTTCCTGTGTACAATCAAAAATTTTATGCTTAATGTCAAAGACAAGGCCTCTATCAGTAAATTGGAGAAAGAGGTCACACATATTGCCCAGAAAATCCTCCTTGCCAACAACACTTTTGCTGCCTATTTGAAAGGCAAATTAATAGGCAATAGCACATTACAACATAACTTGAAACCAGCCTTGGCAATTATATTGGCCATTAAGGTGTTCTTTTCTAAACTTAAAGTGCCGACAAATAAACATGCCAAAGAAACCTTTTGTTTGTAAATTTCTATAGAACCTATACTTCCACCACTGCCTGCAGATTATATGGCCGAGCTATTTCATTCTACTGCAAAATATTTGCAACATATCCTTTGCAGACATGGACTTCAGGTGTGCTTCCCTTATGATGAAGGAACACAGACTCCACTGTTTCAAATGCAAAAGTGCCAACTACAAGCAATATAACTGTGCCTACTTCAAACTTAAAGGTTGGATAGCAAATGAGGACAAAGAAGTCAAAGAAACCACTGAGTTTGCACTGTCCAATCGCAAATCTCATGACAAGCTAGGCAAAAAAACAGAGGAGGCCCTCAAGAAAAAGAGATCAGAGATGAGGAGGAAGGTTCCTGAGCTACTTTAAATAGTAAATACATTCACCACTACATTGAATCAATAGGTACATTTTTCCTCCCGAAATTTTTTTTTTCCACCCTCTAGAATCTTCACAAATAAGGTCAGGATTCTGGGATGAATTTACTGCATCTAAGGACAACAAGTAATCCTAGCATGACCTTTTGAATGTACTGAGAAAGCATGGACAGCATTGTTTTTATGAGAGTAATGATGTTGGTAGCAACCCTGCCTAAGTCCTCTGAAGCTAAGCAAAGAAAACATTACTTAAAATACAAACCTGACACAACAATATTACACACACAACAAACAGATGACAACTACAGAAAATGATTACCTCTCTATCCAAGCAAGAAAAGCCTATGGCCCTACAATTGATCAGGACCTCAATAATAACTGTCCTAGATTGACATTGCTTTGGATTTATGCAATACATGTCTCCCAACAAAAAAAGAACAGCACAGATACCCAGCTAGTCCAACCTTCCCTCTCTTCATAAGCTAGAGCTAGCAGCCAACTCAATGCTGCCAGCGCTGGTTTGCTCGCTCTGTGGCATTGTTATCCAACTGAGCTATATTGTTGAGCACCTCAAAAACAAGCATGCAGTAAACAGCATTGATTCTAACCATAAATTCATTGCATACAATGTTCAAACATATAGTTTGACAGACCAGCTGCCATTGTTGGACCACACACTGCGCCCAGCATTTCAAGGACTGACTGTGCATGCCAAAAAGTCTATGTTGCCCAGTCTACTATGCTCAAACACCACAGCAAGTTCCACTGTCTTAGCTTGTTGTTCATGCTCAGCAACTAATTACTTGCTTTACACTTCATTTTTCCACTAGCAAGGCTCTAGTGCCATGTGCTCAAGTTATTTTTAACCGGTCAGCTCAGCAGGCATGAGTTGTGAACTATGATTGCATCTTTGCAGCCAAATAAGTTTCTTCAACTCATTCCAGCTGTCCACCAACTCTTTCAAGGGTCTGAAGACATGTTTGACCTGGTCCCAGAGCTTATCTTGCAGTGCTTGAACATTCAGATCCAGCAAAAATGTGAGCATTATTTTTTTCATTCAAAATTCTAACAAGCTGTTCAGAGGAGTAAACAACCAACTATTCCATCATCATTAAGACCACCTATTTTGAATGAAGGAGTATACAAGCTCTGTAGTTACTTTGTTGACAATGCTTTTGCACCAACCAACATGCCTTGCGCTAGAGCTCCTCACAGTTGTGTCTTGATGCCTAGATAGTCTTGAGCTGGCTTTGAAGAAGCCAGATTTGGTCCACTCTCAATGCATGTCCTGCGGCTTTTGCTTGGCCTCTGGATGCATACCTGGACTGCAACAGGCACCAACCTCTTTTCTAATCTCACAGTGGTATGCTTTGCCCTGATGATGCTCAAGCCAAATAGGCAATTCAAGCACCCACGTCACACAACTGGACCTATTGCTCAGCTTGAATATTGCATGCAAAATGCATTTATGATTGAGATCTATCAACAGGTGAAGATGGATGCAACAACAAGCTTTCTGCTTGAGATAGAAGCACTAGTGCTATGAGTAACAAAGAAGTACTCTACTTTCAACTCTCTGCACTCACTGCAGCATCATTGGCTGTACAAGTACTTAGCAGACATCTGTTTGATCCCTGTTCAGTTTATTGTATTCATAGCCACAATTTCTTCAGCCAGTGTGAGCTTGAGTCAAGCTTTTGGACTCACTCCTGACTTCAAAGTTGTGCATATATTGACTGACAGGCTGGAGCTAGAATACATTTTGAGGCCAGCATCTAACACATGAAAACACTTGCCATGCAGTGTTGGATATTCTTGAAGACAAGATGGAGACTTTTGCTGAAGTTGGCCAATGTATCCCTCAAAGAAAATGAAGGATAGCCCATTGCAGCAATGCTTGGCTGCGACTTTTATCAAAAAAGCAAAACATTGTCTGATGAACAACATGAGGCAATGTATTATTGTTGGATTGAGGGGACATACAAGGTAATGGTGTGCACCAATGCATTTGAGGCTGGAAACAACTATCCACATGTGTGCCTCGTGATACATGCTAGAAATCCAAAGTAGATGATCAATTTTATACACCAAACCTCTGCTTGACAACATTGATCATTGTGGATACTAGGCAATCTGGAACATGCTGTCTTGGTCATCACCTGCCTGCAATTCAGTATGACTTGTTCACTGATGACTGAGGTGTTACTTGTGGAAAAAGCAACAGCAGCATCAAGTGTTCTTGATGCACCTCCCAACAAGCCTGAAACACAACAATCACTCTGTTGACTGTGAAATGATTCCTGCTACAGAGTGAGCATTATTTTTTGCAATCAAAAAAAATAACTGATGGGTTTTGCCAACAGACCTGACAAGTCAGTTCAGCCAACATCTTGTGCAACACAATGATTCAGCACTCAATTGACTGCTGAGAAACAGACAAATCTTCACAATAATTGTATTCCAGCTGCAAAATGAACTTGGTGCTGTGGCCAAGTTCTTTGACACATGCCTGAAATACAGGCAGTTTGATTTTTTGATCAAGTTTCATAATGGAGGTACCTTGTAGATAGTTTCCAGTGCATTGACCATCTCCTTTTTCAATGTCTTGATGAGCTCATGAGTGTTTGGGTCATTACTATAATGATAGATAGGGTTTTCCATAAACAAACAGGGTGCAGTCTCTCTAAGATCTTGTTTGCGCTTGCAATCTGTGCATCAAGCAAGCAAATTGGCCAAGAGCTTGTGAGATCTCTTACAAGACCTGCTTCTAGAGACATGTTGTTGTTTCTCTGGTTCACTGGTCCATGGGTATACCATGTTGTCCAACCCTCCATGACGTCAAGCATATGCCTGACATGAGGATTCTTCAGGTAGACAGACCCCAGTTCCACCCCTTGTAAATAGTGTTGGAGCTGTCAGCTGCATATGGCACATAGGTTACTAACTAGAAAAAGCTCGCTAGGCAGTAGACAGCATGCGTGCAGTTCTTTGCACCATGCATGTACTTGGCTTGCCAGAGATAGGTTCTTGAATCAAACACAAGCTTGAGGAGCCGGGGTTCTGTACCATTGAAGCAGTTGTCAGATGACTTGAGTTTGCCCATGCACCCTTTGTATGTCTTGAACAAATCCAATGCAATCAATTTGATTCACAGGTAAAATCAAAGCTATTTCTTGTGCAAGTCTCATATTGGCTTGTCTCTGCACGTAGAATGGTACTAGTACATTTCACACATGAGCACAAGTTCAACCAGTTTATGATACTGACTGACATGAGTAACAATTTTGATGAAGGCATTTTGGATACACTCTGCTTTTATTTGACATCTTGCCTCAATCATTCAAAGAGCACTTAACCTCTTGCATTACATTTGCTTTGACCAATCTTTTTTGAATACACTGGTACAGCACTGTTGAAATGAAATCATGGAGCATAAACATGCTTTATACCTGGCAACATGTTTTCTATTTAACTGTGTTTTTGGCAGTTTGCTGTTGTCTAAGTCAACAGTTTTGAGCATAGCTCTCTTCTTTCTTCAATATCTATTAAATAGCAAGTGAGAACAGAGTTTCTGTTCTACAATACTCTTTGTTTTTCAAAAAAAAAAAATTCAAAAGTGTACTTATAAATCATCATGTGAAGAATGCATGTGATAGAATGAACTTGGAGTAGAATGATGTGATTATCATAATAGTGGAACAGGCAATTTCAACAGTATCTTTTTATTTCATAATAGAAGTTTTTTTTGCTGCATAATACTCTTTCATTTTTTTTGCTCACTTTATAATCCCCTCTTGAATTCTGTTTCTTCTTTGAATCCACTATTTTCTTGAAACTTCTTATCCTTTGACAAAAGTTAGGAGTATTGTTAGTCATCTTTTCATGTTGTGAAAATGTTTTTTCACTCGATCTGAGCTTTCTGCATTTTTATCATCACCAAGGCCATTTATTTTCTTTTGCACTTATGAAATTTAGAAGGTAAAACACAAGTTGTTTGCCTTGCAGTGAGGGGGAAGTTTTTTCTATGAGGCATGACCTCCCAGCATAGATCACATCTGAGTCTGCTACATAGGAAGTTCAAGCAACAATTCAATAAAATCAATCATCAACAAGTTGAAGAATTAAAGCTTGAAAGAAATAGAAAACCAAAGAGTGTTGATAGACAGGAGTATATGCATAGTACATGCTAATCAGAGTAAGCTACTTTCTCCTTATCACACTTGATATCATTTCTGTACTGTAGACTTGTTGTTATGTCTAATGTATATTTACTCTTGTTATTGTCATCAATCTAAGTTTAAGATCTTTTGAAAAATTGGTAAATCTTCACTTGTGTGGCAGCTTTTGTCATGAACAAGGTTGTGTACAGAGCCAGGAACAGGAACAGAATTTCCAACAAAGTTTCTGACACAATCATTTGTTGGTGTAGATTGAGGGTCAGGCATATAGACTGCTTTTTTTTTTCTTTTTATTGCTTTAAGTTTGCAGAAATACTATATCCTCTTTATCATGCATCCTTTAATCAGCTTTTCAGCTTTAAATTTGAAATGTAGCATTTCATTGGTAAAGTAATTAATTAAATAGATTATATATATTCTTGAACTCTCATTACAAAATGTGGTTTTTATTTTATCTATGACTCTTGATGGCCACAATGTCTTTTACAACATTCCAAGAGGTCAATCAATCATTTTGGCTTCTAAGTTTGAGTATTTGTCAGAAAGTCACCTTCATACTTTTGCATCCTTCACACTTCATTTCAGGAGACAAAGTCAAAGTAGCCTGATGATCATTAAAGAGCCAGAGGGTGATATGGACTGTGTTGTTGACCTTTACCCAGCAATGCATTACTTGCATTACTTCCTTCATGCACTTTCTCTGTGCTTGTGATTATGCATTACTTGTGCTGATCCATCTATTTAATGCATTACCTCACCCTTACCTGCATTACTCTCCTGCACTTGAACAAACTCCCAGAGATGTGTCTGTGAAACAAAAATCACCACCGATCATTGAGATTGATGACCAGGGATCCCATGAAGAAACTCAGCAACCTCTCAACAAAAAGAAAGGAAATGTGTACTTATCTACATTGACGTCTTCTCATTTTTCACTATTTTTGTTATGTTAAAAAGTGAAAAATCCCATTTATACTTCAAACCAAGCTTCATCAGATGACGAGTCAGTGGCTTCTGAAAACCATTACATGTTGTTACCACACGTCTCAATGCAGGAAAAAAACTGTGATGTTGACCAGTTTTTTGATGCTTCCAAAGCACATCTAGGTGGAAAGAAGAAGCATCAATGTAAACTCTGCATGTACATATTTTTGCTGCGTTTCTGTATGCTGTTTTTTTCAATAGAATATATTCAGGAAAGAAAGTGGTTATTGTGTTGATTTTGTGAATGAAGTCTCTACGCTCCACTGTCATATTGGCTCAATTACATATAAAGCGGCAGATTGATTCAGACGTCATTGAGTTGTCAGAGGTGCACAATATATATGTCAGTGGGCTGAAGGAGCTATTGCTTCAGGTAAACCAGAACCTGTCATGAAGGATGTTAAAAACAATGAAACAAGAGATAAGGGATGTTCTCTGACTATGGCCTTCCTAGCCTTTCGAGGTGCAGTGATAGATTCTGCTCTTGTGGTATTTCAATTTCATGTGCTAGCATGTCAAATTTTGTTAACTGTGTCACTTTCTCAGATATTTATACTCATTGATGTAGATCTAGTACAACTTATACCACCTCACTAGTTTTTGGTTGCACATTTAGAGCTGCAGAGCTGCATAAGATTGCTCAGTCATTGAGAAAATCAAAGACTCGATCTTTATGAAAACATGTTATCCATAAGAGAGACCAGTCAAGAGACTGACTTCTGTGACACCCAAAATACAGTATGTTTGGACGTCACTTTTAAATATTACAACTTTGTCTCCTTTTACTTCCTTTAAAAAAAGAAATCACAACAATATCTTTGGCCAAAAATTCAATTTTTCTATGTTGCTGGGTCGCTCACCAAATAAATACAATCCAGTTGAATACTATCACTAACAAGGTCATCATCAGATGAACTCTATTCCTTTTCTCTTCTATGGTACAATTCTGAATACATATAAATTGCATTCTTATTAATTTATTTTTTAGCTTCTCAAAGATTTATGGGCCTATTGTACTGGGCTCAACAACATAGTTGCTTTTCAGAGCATGTTATGAATGGTTGCTATACTTGCAACTATTATGAAGTACGCAGTAGTGATGTCAAATATTTTGAGAAATGCATCATTGTTGACAATATGCATTTCTATCAATTTTTTTGTCTTTGACTGAATCATGTTCCATATAGCAACAAACAGATCAATTTATATAGCTCCACTATTACTGCTCAACCTCTACACTTCAGTTTTACACAACTTCAATTTTATCTGAATCATCTATGCAGAATATCAGTTCATCTTCTAATAACACTGCATCTCTGCTTTTTAGACCTACATTTGGTGTTTCAGTTACATATAGCCCATTGCCAGAAACATTCATCACTTTAATTGTATCTATTTTATCTATCACACCAATTTTGCCAATTGCACCTATCATGCCAATGTCACCAATTGTACCTTCTTTTGCATCATTTTTGACTATGCTATTATAAGCTGCACTAATATTGTCAACTCATCAATTATCATCATTTATAGCCAACATTTCTTTACCACAAACATCCACACTTCTTACTATCAAAACATCAAACAACAGCCTTTCCAATATACCTGAGTCAGTTTGCAAAATTCTCTTTAATATGCACACTTCATTGTCATCTTTTGCTACCTCTGCAGTTTGAGAATCTCAGCCATTTTCTGACCCTGAAGCAAGACTTACATCACTATCTTTTGGAGCATCAACAAATTGATCTTCAAATGCTTTTTAAGCATGGCATTCTTCTATTGTAAAATTAACAACAATCATCACATCATGTACATTATGTTTAACAGCTCCAAATAAAAAGATTGCAGCACAAGCTTTTGTAGATCATCTTATTGCTCATTATATCAGTATTCCTAGTAAACTTGAAATTGAAGATATCAACATCTTTGAATTTTCTTTTTGTAATCTTTTATATAAACAAAGGAATTGAATAATGTAAAATCAATTTTTCTTCTACTTCATTATATTATATTATATTCTACCTTAGTGGAGAAAATGTTGGTGATGGTGTTGAACGCTTAGTTGTGTGACATGCAATATCTTACATGCTTGAAGATAAAAGGTGTTAAAAGCACTTAGATGATCATGATCATCAAACTTGAGGTGAAGTTTGTTATTTCAGATAGGTGATATACAGTTTATATATTAATTTGAATTAGTAATAAAATAACAACTGTTCATAAATTTTATCAAAGAAGGCACAGTGATCTTGTGGCACTTGCCAGTCAGTAAAAGAAAAATTTACTCAAGGATTCTATACATATAAAAAAGTAGCAGTGGCTGTTATAGAAGCCATTGCTTTTTTTGACAGTAAAAATTACCATCAGTCCTGCACATACTAACCATTTCTCTGTTGATGCAAACTTGAGTAGATACTAAGTCTTGTGCTGTCACATGGTATGGCAGGCGATCTGCCGCCTCACAGTTGCATGACTGTGTATGTGCATGTGTGTTGTAAACTTGATAGATAATTGCTGGATACTGCACAGTAGGCAGACCAGGGCTCATCAACAGCTTGCTCATGCCAAGGCCTATGACACTCTTTGTGCATTTCACTTAGTTTGGGCACAGTTGTTGCCATATCCAGTATCACTATATCTCTTTTTGCTAATTATTGCTAATTATTGCTGAATTTTCTGCTATCTTCAATTTCAATTTTATCAGAAAAATCAACTATGGCATTGCTCAACAACTTGAAGAAGCTAATTTCTTTTCAGCCTGAAAAAATTTGAGCATAAAAATTGAAATAAATAAAATGTACATACCAAAGCAGGCAATTAATCATCAGAAGAAGCACAAGTCAATATGTTTCTTTGGATTTGTTCACAAGAACCATGATACAGTGTTCTTCTTCAGGTAAGTTTTTACACTTTTGACAATTCTTGATAATTTTCACATTTCAATAACATACTTGAAATTTATATAAAAATAAATAAGAGACTGTTTACCTGGATTCCTTGTTTTATAAGGCTTGGTAATAACCATATATTCCAAGTATCTTATCAAGAAAAAGACTGAGGATGGCCTTGATTGGTTGGAAATGATACAGTCATCATGATTCAGACCCTGAACTAGATCATACAAGTTATAAAAAGGATGACTCAAGTGACAAGGCTGCAAAATATTTACTCATGTGATACATGCTATTAAAACAAAAACCAACCTTTTCTTCTGTGGATTGATTGTAAGCTGATATTGAAGTTTATTTATATTTATCAGAAACAAGTCCTAAAGACTCTTTCCAGGTGTAGTTGCAGAAGCTTTGATCAACACTTGGGACTGAATGTTCTAATTCTGTGTTAGGAGCACTGATCATTAATACAACTTTAGTCAGCCTAGATTCTTGTACACAGGTTTTCCAATGTCTGTATTCCAGATTGTTGGTGATAGAGCATGCATCTTGTGCCAAGAATCCACAACCTGCACAGGGCTATTTAAATACTGATCCAAACATTAAAACTTGATAGTTACATATTGTTCAATATGTACTCACTTGAGATTCTGGGACATCAAAATGAAAAAACTCTTGTAAATCTTGTGTCATTTCCATAGCAAGTTGTAATTGCCTATCGGAATGATCCTAAGTAAGCAAGGCTTAGTTGTGGTCTTAACATGTCAGAGCTACAGGCAGCTTTCCTATTTGGATATAATAGTCACTGAATTCAATTTTAGCCACCATCCAAATATAGATTCATTCTGATGATGATGAAGATGAAGCAACAGAGGTTTCTCATTCTCAAATTATATCTACATCACCTGTATTGCATCCTCTTGCCTTCATATCCAGACCACATTGTGTTTGAAATGCTTATCAGGCAAATAATCTCTCTAGAAAACCTAATAAAATCCTAGATTCTAAGATATCAAGAATGACATGCCCATTGAAGTGATGAAAGAAGTTTGTCCTTTAGCTGATTCACCAAGTTTGAAAATTTTTTAGACAATACTCTTGGAGTGTTCATCCTCTTACTATGCCATTCTAAGAACACATTTTTCAAAGTTGAATCATGAAGAAGATGAGAGTTCTCCTCTAACAGCTTAAGAGGTATGACAAACATAATCAGCTTTTAATCACAGCAGATCAGACAACAATTAAGACTCTGAAATCATGATGATACTGGATCTACAGTAGATCAGGTATATAGAGCAAAGATGGTGAAGATTTGAGACAAATGATGTAAAGCATTTGACATGTAACATTTACTGATATACAAAAAGTTGCTGATATGTTTTTCCATGATAAGAAGCAATGCCTGTAAGACAGGCTCCATACTTCAGTTAATCATATTCAACTTTAAAGCTGGCAAATGGCCATGGGAAAATTTGAACTCAAATATTTATGCGCTGTTGCTGTGGTCTGCCCAAGTGTCATGCTGTTGTGCAGCCAGATTGGCATTAACACTGTCAACAAGATATTCTCAATAATGCTACTTTCCTCTGTCTCCATCTACCCGTGTGGCAGTCAGCAATTTTATCAGCATTGCAATCAATCAGAACATGAGGCATCAAACTTAAATAGCAACTCTCTTTATAAAGACTGGTTTGATGCCTATCATTCATCATAGATTAATTCTGATTTTCAAATGCTTTTGTTATCTCTCTGAACTTCCTCCTTCACATTATGCTCAAATAGCATTGACAGACTCAGCACATCTTGCTGCAGAGGCGAGACCCTCCTTGGTTGAAAATTTTATGAAATTACTTAGCACTTTGACAGTGCCTCAGAGCAGCCCTGTGCCAGTTGCATTTCAATGGCCTGATCAGAAACCAGCCCAACAACAACCTTTGCTACTTCTGTGGTTAAGCCCTAGAATATCTCATGACTGCTGCCAGGTGATAGAGAATTACCTGCTGTAAGGAAAGATTTGCAGGGCAGACAGCAAGGTTGTATTGTTATCTGCAATAATTCTTGACTACTCCAACTTCAAGGCTTTCCAAGAGCAAGTTGATAAGTAGCACTGATGTAACTCCAACAATGTTGCTACTGCCACACTCACAGAAAATGCCAACCCTGATGCAGAACAAGCAATACAACAACAATTTATTTACAAAATCATACCAACTATACAACTAACTATTTTACCAACTACATCTCAGATAACACTCACATAGCAACAAATGATTAAGAACTTGGAACAATCTTGATGGAGAACAAGCTCTACAACAACAACCTATTCAGGACATCATACTGATCAGTCAACTGACTAGTGCATTAACTATGTCTCAGGCAACATTTATGCAGCAAATGATTGCATTGAGAGCTTGGAACAGCAGCTTTAGTTATTCAGGAACCAGACTTTTGATGGTGTGGAAATCTGCCAGCCCAAGCAGGCATCACAAGGATACAGACCCATGGCTAATGCTACTGCCTCTTTGGCTGCTGCCCTCACTACCGCTCCTACATTGGCAACAACTTCTACTACACCTGCTGTGTCAGCACCACCTGCTCTTGCTGACAAACAAATGTCAAAGCCATTGTTGACCAGTCTGCTACTACTCAGCCACCACCCCTTCATACCTACCCCGGTATTTCCAACTGTTACACCACTCCTGCACAGAGAAATTTGCGCTTTCAACAAGCGTCAAGATGGACTTTACTACTGATGCTGCATATCTAGAACTTGTCAACACCTTCCAAGCCTTTCTTATAGTTCTGTGAGAATGCTTATTGAGGATGATACGTTTGCTTAAAAGTTTCTTATTTGACATGGTCTTTCATTTTTGACTAGACATGGTACTCTGTGTAGCAGGACCAATACTTGATGCGTTGAGCAGTCAAAATTCCATGTCAAGAAAGGGGTTTGATGGATGATTAGGAATGGAACTTGGTAGAATGGGGTTTGCCAGATGACTGGGAAGAGAACTTGAAGTTTGCTGCATAACTTAAAGCAGTCTATCTTTGGCTCTTATGTCAAATAAAAAAGCTGTGTGTTGCTTTGCCAGTCTCTCAATAATAGCTAATATGAAACTTGCTATAGTACAAAGTCACACAGAGAAAGGCAAAATTGTAATATAAAACAACCGATATATAAAGTAAAGAAGTGGTGGGAAGTAATCCATGAGAAGTTCAAAAACAAGTTTATATGATTGACAGAATAGAGAGGTGAAATAATGAGAATGACAGGGGTTGTTAGTATTTCTTCCATTGTTCTATAGCCAATGCACATAACAAGAAGCCAACCTTTAAACTTTCTTCAACTTTTCAATTAATTTAATCAGCTGGTAACGTATTGTATGCAATAGCAGGGGAGACAAAGAGTTTTAGATATGCAGGTATAACTAGAGAAAAGAGATATAAAAGTTTTTGCAATGTAAAAACTCCTTGTAGTGGGGGGTCAGCTAAATTCAACATAGTTTTAATAGTGATCTATATACCAGCAGATTGAAAGTTTGATACGATATTTTATAGAATAAAATTTGCTTTTGTGTTTCTCAATCTTCCTGCCACCAAAGCACTGATACAATCCTCGTTATCAAAATGAATTATTATATGAAGGTTGGTCAATCTTGATGAAATGAATGTTCAAACCATGAGATCAATTGCTACTATTTCTACTCAACTCATGTCATGGCCAGAAAGGTTCCAATTCAGTAATAGCTTCCAGGCCAGCCATTTCTGGTTCAGAACTAAACCAATACCCTATGAGGTTGAAGCATCAACATGCACAATTATGTTGCAAGGTTCAGGAGGTTTGATAATATTGAGAGTGCACTCTGCACTGAAAAGAGTCTTGCATCACTAGAGAATGTTGTTGTATACTGCAGGAGTAACACAATGTTTGATCCACTTCAACATGTCAGTTTCAAAACCTGCATGGAAACAAAAAAGCAAAAGTAAATGTGATCAACCTGCTGTTACAACCAAAGTTACATGGTTCAGGGTACCAATCAAAGACTTACTCATTTGTCTTGAGACGAGGGCACCTAACTTCTATGCCTCCAATTTTGCTAAATACTTTTTCTTTTTTGTGTGAGGAAAGGATACCATCTTTTGATCCAAGGATCACTCAAATCTTATCTAAGTGAAACGTTCTACAAGAGGAACAAACTTGTCAAGAGCCCACAGCCACCCCAACTCCTCTGCAACGGACCAGATCAAGTCATCCAAATATTTATAATAGCTAGTGCTGTCCTGATTAAGATGCAAATATCAGAAGAAAATAAAATTGTCTACCCATTTGAGCAGGGCTTCAATGCTTCTAGTTTTATAAATGTAAACTATCATATCTGTGATTCAACCAAAAATCCCTCGCACTAAAGATATGCCAAAGTTTAAACAATGATCCAAGACGACTTCACTATTTATAGATAAAGCTGTGAAGAACCTCTCTTGAGAGCACATCAAAATAATTCTCAAAGCAGATTTGACATCAAATACCACAATCTGTGTGTCTGAGGAAACATCTGCCATCAGCAACCAACAGGCTGAAAAGGAGCCCCACTCGCACTAAAAGCATGTAGCATTAATGCACGCATTAACAGAACTCAATCCAAGTATGGCATGAGTAAGAATGATTAACTATAATATGCAGTTTTCCTCTAGCAGACTGAATGACATTTAATGGAGCAATACAAAAGTGTCCAAAGAGGTAGTGGATAAAAGAAGGAGGGTATTCAATAGAAACATGACCTAATTCATGTTCCTTAGTGTATTTTGTGACAACAAAATCATGATGTTTCAAGGATTTGTAATGATTAGATGGAGAGAAGGTATCATCTAAAGTAAAAGAGTCTAAGCCTGTAAACATCAAACAGTATAAAAGGAGTGTCACAAAGTAAAGAACCTAATGAAAAGCCCAATTCAAACCTTCTAATACATGTGCAAAATAATCCAAAACATCAGCAATAGTCAAAACTTCTACCCAACAATCAACTTTAAGGAGTGTTGTAACAGAGCAGAAGGAATCAAGCAAGACACATTTGAGCAGAACGTTGCCCATTTCCACAGAGTGAACAAGCATGTTTGTGGGCACAATTGGAAAAAGAGTATGAATGGGGACTATTGAAGGAGAAGCAGAAACTGATGTCTTTTGAGTTAGCCTGTCAGAACCTTGACCTGAGAGGCTCCTTCCAGAGCAAACAACCATCTAGGCAGAGATGATGCCAACAACAAGTATGTGGAACTAAGAATAACCGAATGTAAGTAACAAAGAAGAGGGATGACTGAGGAATTCAATGGTAAACCAGAAAACTAATAGAAGAGAGGCAGATAAGAGGATGCAATGAACAATCAAGAGGCAAACACAAGTAACAGTAATCAGGAAGTCAAGTAATAATGGGGTGAGGTGAATATCAAGGCTAGGGAGTAGCTACCAACTACCAGACCTTATATAGTTGTAGACCACTATCTAAAGGGGAAGCTGGAAGCGGTCTGAGTCAAGTGGAAGTGATCTAAGTCAAGTGGAAGTGATC
>JABAJZ010000170.1:0-18392 GCA_018857265.1 Termitomyces sp. T32_za158 | reverse complement strand
TCAACAAGATACTGCTTTTGTTTTGATCACATCGTGATTGAAATCGGCTTTAGTAGTTCCGTCAAAAACACTGCTTGCAGAATTCCTTCCGTAAATAAACACAGAATGTGTCTATGTTTCCACACAGCTGCCCGAAATGGCCTTGACATAGACACGCGGTACTCCCGAATGCGACGACGGTGACGAATTCCTGGACTACATGACAAGAAACACAGACATCTGATCTTATCAGTATGACTTGAACCCGCACGACCACGCGTGACTCTACCTGAGAGGTTTTGTGAGATAGATTGACTGTGAACACTATTCTGAACGGGCTTATTCTAAGGAGTCACGTTGATTTTTTCACCGACCTTGTCGGAAACGTTGACGTGCAGTCTATAGACTTACGGGTCTCGCTCGGGCACCGAAACGCTCACGGGGTATGAGAGAATCCGGATAAAGTGGAAGTGGTTTCAGGAATAAGCTCGCAAAAGAAATATAGTCCACAGTAAGAAGACGCACTCAAACGTCTTTGTGAGGCTGTCCATAACAGAGTAGAGATAAGTAACACCCACTGGTTGGTCCCTGGACTTCACTATTGTGAACAATTAATGGAGTCTACCCAACCACTTTCTTACAAATAAGACGGTTATCATCCAGCATCCGTTTATGCGAAACAGTTTCGAATGCTTTTCATCTGTAGCATAGGAATACTCTGTCTTGATATTATGTTTCATGAATATAAATGGGAGGGTTGACGACGCGAGTCTATATCTATACATGGTATGTTTCTTGTGAGAAAATTGGAATTGCAGTGCCTTTCTTACTTCCTTTAGGCGAGTGTCAACATCGACCGATTTCTTTTGAATACCGCGATACAAGATTCATGCTCCAATCAGTGTTATTTGAAACTGCTGAAATGGAGTCTTCGGGAATTTTAGGTGTAACTTCATCCGAGCCCTTCAGGCGGCTGAAGCCATCGGTGTCTCATCTTTTGCCTTTGTTTGAGCGATACGGTGATACTCCATCCGATGGATGGAAATGCGAAGCGGTCCATGCGATTCTTACAGGGTGTCCGTTGCTGGTACGAATTTCCACAGGTAATGTTGAAGTTTAAGTGTTGATTTTTTTCCGCGTTGCCAGTGGGAAGTTTGGAGCGATGAGAAGGATCAAGTTGACTAGAAAGTGGCACTCTCGTACCTAGAATGCATCTGAATAACGCCGAATCTACTAAACTTGTCCGAACACGATCGAAGCTATGCTTCGATGCATAGCTTCTTGGCCGAGGAAGGATACTGCATACTGATCGAAACTCGAGTCACCTCGTGAGCTTCTTTTTATTTGCCACTCCCAGGCCTGGTTCTCTTGTGAAAAATCTACTGCTTTAGTCACGTTGACAAACAAATCAGGTCATTTGACTCCCTTTTGATTCAGTGTGGGTCTACGTATCCAGCATCCTTCAACGAGGACATCCCCATATGGAATCACTGGCAGGAACGCCACGCCACCAATGACTGAGAAGTGCTGACACATCGGGAAAATGTCGCCCTGAAGCCATCAGGATTGTCTCGGTGATCCCTTGCCGACGTGGTGAGTCGTGCGCCCTGTAATACATAGCTTGTAACAAAGTGATCATCCTCCTTGACACTTGTGATGTCTGTGATGGGAGGGACATATCCAACAGAAATCCAAGTGAGATGGGAAACCCGTCTACCAGCTTGATGGCAATCACCATTCGCGCGCTTTTTTGCATTGGCTGATAGGTGGGATCAGAAATACGTCAATCACTGCGGAGTCAGCCCGCTGTTGCCAAGCATCAAAACGTTGGAGTCAATACGTGCCTGAACAGGTAGAAATGATGAGATACTGCCGAGTTCCTTGCCAGGATTAGTTTTCTCATGTTGCACTATCTTGGATTAGAGTTTCATCAGGGTGATGTGTAAAAAGGCGAGAACAGATATGTAGACAATACAAAACAACATGCAATGCGAAAGGGATGGACGAATGATGAGCGTGGAACGAGGGTATATAAAACACACAATGGAGGAACCTGTTGTAAGATGGGATTATAACGAAGTCTAGTTGAGATAACCGCGGCATTTAGCAGATCCGCATAAACAAGGGATCTTGTCCTGCTCGAACGGAAAGTGATAATCTACCGAAAAACGTCAGTCCTATGGCCAACATGGCAAAGAGTTCGAGGACACAGACCATAAGTAATTTCATCACCGAGCTCAATATCCTGTTTCGCATAAATGACAATCTTCTTTTCACCATTTATGGTGATGATTTTGGCCGTACAGTTAGGGTCACAGGAATGGTTGATCAACCGCCTTGAACCGCGCATCATCAGCCAACACGTTACACCGAGAGAGCGCACACAGAACAGCCACAAAAAAGGGGAAAAAATCGACATACCCTAGATTCCCTTTCTTAGTGGCGTCAACCACAATCTCCTCGTCAATCCTAAAGAGGTAACTGCTCCCGATACCCTGGCGCTCATACGCCTTCTCCCTCTTCTCCGCGACCTGCGCACGGATCACCTCGCCCACATACTCAATAACCATCTCCCCCCTCGAAATCTTCTCCATCGCATACAAGCCCCAATCATGAATCGGCGACCTCCCAAAGCGCAAATGCTTCTTCCGCGTCTGGAGCTGGTTAAACTTGAACGTCAGCTCGCTCGCCGCGGCCTCGCCCTTGGACAGCGCCACCGCGCGCTGCACCTGGTTGAACTCCTCGAGCCCCTGCGCGCGCCGGCGCGCATTCGCGCGGTTGGACCGGGACGACGTGATGTGCTGCTGCGGTTCCTCCGGCGGCGGAGCGGCCTCAACAGCCGCGGCAGCCGCGCGTGCCTGGTACTGCGCGACGTATGCGGCCTTTTCCGCGTGCGTGATTTTGTAGTACCCCTCAGTCCGCGCGGAGCCCGTGATGTGTTTGCGGAACGCGGGGGTCTCGGGCGGCGAAGGCAGTGCGCTGGTGTGCGGCGTCACGGGTTGATGGTGGTGGATGTGGATGTGGGATTTGGATTCGTGCTCGTCTTCCTTCTTGGTGGGGAATTGGTGGCCATTCAGTGCGAGCTTGAGGAAGTAGACGTCCTCGTCGTCTTCGCACAAGCCTGCGGTGTACGGGTCGAGTGGGGGCGTCGGTGGGGGCGTGACCACGCGCGGTCGCTTGAGATCTGGAGTCGGCGATTGTGAGCGGGACGAGCTCGGTGTGATGCGAACTTGAGCGACAGAAGGGACGTCATAGTCCTCGGGGAACAGGACATCCTGAACAGTCTCAAGCGTCTTCTTGAGCGTCTTCTTTGTCGTCGTCTTTTTCTTCGCCGCGCCCTTTTTCGTCTTTGTCGTCGTCGTCGTCTCCACCTCGATCTCCACCTGCACCTTCTGCTTCTTGCGCACAGGCACACCAATCTCCTGCTCCCCCTCCACCCCCCTCTTCCTCATCACATCCTGCACCTGCACCTGCACCTTCTCCTTCTCTCCTTCCTCCTCCGACTCGACCTCCTCATCCACAACCTTCCTACTAACCTTCCTCACAACCTCCTTCTTCCTCTTCTTCTTCGGTCTCTCCTCCACCTCCACCTGCTCCTGCTCCTGCTCCTGCTCGCCCTCACCCTCCTCAGCCCCCTCGTGCGGCACCTCCTCAACCACAACAACCTTCGGCTTCGCCTTCCTAAACGACAACCCCTTAAGCCCCCTCCCCTCGCCCACACCACCACCGCCTCCACCAAGCTTCAACTTCTCCCTCCCGATCGCCTCCAACATCTCCCGCCCCACGGGCCCACGCATGATTTCCACGCTCTGCAGCTGCTCCTTGACGTCGCGCCGCAGCACGGCCTTGAGCTCCGCCTCGATCGTCGCCTGCGCGGCAGCGATCAGCGCGCCGTCGTCCCATTTGCCGTCTTTCGGCCCAGAGACGGGCATCGGCGGCGCGGCGTGCACGGTTAAAGTGACGGGCTGGTACCCGAGCTTCTTCGCGGTTGAGTTGGACAGCACGCGCGAGGCGCGCAGCGCACCGTCCGGCGTCGTAAAGGTTACATACCACCCTACGTGGTCTTTTAGGATCTGTTGTGTAGGTTACCACGAATATGAATCAGACCATTGCCATACTCTTAGAATAAAGAAAAGGAAAGGAAAAGAAAGCGAGATTAAAACGCAAAACCCACCAGATCAACCTTGAACCCCTCAAAGAACACCCTAACATCCTCCTCCCGCACGCCCCCGACAAGCGGAAACCTAACATGCTCCCGCGCGTTCCGCGCAAGCTTCTCAACAACACACATATGCCGCTCCTCCCTCTCCTCCCGCGTCTCGCGCTTCCCCCGCCCCTCCCGACCCCTGCTCCTGCTCCTACTCCTACTCCTGCTCCCACTCCTACTGCGACTGCGACTGCGACTGCGACTCCTACTGCGACTCCTACTGCGACTGCGAGTACGGCTCCGGCTCCGGCTCCGGCTCCCCCGACTACTCCGCGACCGACTACGCGACCACCTCGCCTTACGCCTGAAACGCTCGTGCCCCACGTGCCCATGCCCGTCGTCGCGCTCGTCGTCGCGCGACCCCGGCCGCCAGCTGTCCCGCACACCGCGGATGAACGGCGGTGGCGAGTGTCCGTGTCCGTGCCCGTGTGGATGCGGCGGATGTGGATGTGGATGGGGGTGTGAGCGCGCGGGGACGTACGAGTCTACGCGCGAGTGCGGATGCGTGTGCGTGTGCGTGTCGCGCCCTCGTTCGCGGTCTCGATCCCAGTCTCTGTCCCTGTCTCGATCCCAATCTCTGTCCCAGTCTCTGTCTCGATCCCGGTCACGGTCCCGGTCCCGCTCGACGCGTCCTCGATACCCACTCCCACCAGCCCTCCACTCCCTCTCCCTGTCCCACTCTCTATCCCTATCCCGCTCGTCCCTCTCCCGCATAGGCTGCGCAATCGCCCTCTCCCTGTCCCTCTCCCTCTCCCTGTCGCCCCTCTCCCTCTCCCTCTCCCTCTCCCTGTCCCTGTCGCCCCTGTCCCTGTCGCCCCTGTCCCTGTCGCCCCGCTCGCGCTGGCCCTCCCTCTCCCTCTCGCCCCGCTCGCGCTCCTTGTGCGCCCCCGGGTGCACCGGCAACCCATGCTGCTGCAACGCCTGCGCCAGATTCGGATGCACACTCTGCGCGTGCGCGTGCGGGGTCCCGTTCGCGCTCGCGCTCGTCCCCGCCGGCGTATTCGCGCTCGCGTTCGCAGGCGGACGCGGGGAGGGCGCGACGGGTTTTGGAGGGAGCGTCGGGTGGAGCTGACTTTGTGACTGCGTCTGCGTCTGCGTTGGTGTCGCGCTGGGCCCTGCAACTTGGTTTTGCTGCGGCGTCGGGCCTCTCTTCTGCGTCGTCGTCGTCGACGATGACGGTGGCGGCGGCTGCGGCTGCGTCTGTGGGGTCCCCTCTGCGCGGGGCGTCTGCGTCTTCCCGCCCGCACTCGCGCTCCCATTCGTTGCGGCAAGCGGCGGCAGACCCTTCTCCTTCCTCCTCCTGTCCTCCTTCTCCCTCTCCATGCGCGCCTCGAGCTCCTTGACGACCGCAGCAGCGACCTTTCCATGCGTGTCCAGCACAGCCCTAAGACGCTCGCCCTCCTCCTCGGCACCAGCGCCGGCACCTGCAGCGACCTTGAACCCGACGCCAAACGTCGCCCTGCGGCCGTCCTCGGCCTTGATACACCGCGCGGCCTCGTCGGGCGTCGCAAAGCGTAGATGCAACACGCCGAGTGGCGCGCCGTTTGCGCGGTTCTTGAGCCACTCAAAGGCGGCGAGTGCGCCGTGGGCGCGAAAATGCGTGCGGAGGAGGGGCGGGGGCGTGAGCGGGGGGATGCACGCGACGGTGACGCCGACGGGCGCGGCGCTGGGGGAGTGCTCGTCGTGCTGTAGGAAAAGGTTGGAAGGGGGATGGATTAGTGCGGGGGAACTTACGCGCGGGGACACCGGAACAGCAACGCACCTCGTACGCAACCTCGACGAGCGTCTCCCGGAACGGCCGTGCGAGCGCGAGCTTGGATTTTTTCGCGGCGGGGTGCCGGCGCGGGTCGTGCGGGACTGCCGGCGGCTCGAGTACCGTGGGCGTGGAAACGGATTCGCCAGAGGTGGATCTGGGATCTGCAGTCGCAGAGGGCGGCAGGACGTCGCCGTCGAATCTGAGCAGCGCCTCCTTGTCTTTCTTGGCCCTGATGCGTTTCGGGTGGTGGCGCTTGCAGTGCTCCAGAAGCGCGCGGTAGTACTTGAGGTCTCGCTTGGGGTGGGAATCCTCGCCGGATTCCGCAGACGACGCGGCGAGGATTGCCAGGGGGGCGTAGTTCTGGGCGGCGAGCATGCTGGGGGCGGTGTGCACGATGGGTGAATCGGATTTGAAGGATTCCCTGGGGGGTGGGATCAGGTCGAGGTGCGGGTCAAAGAGGACTTTGTATGTGCGCAGGTTTGGCGGGTAGGCAGACGGTGGCGGTGGCCATGACGGCGGCGGTGGGGTCGGCGGTTTTGGCGGTGGACTGGGACTTGGAGTTGGGGGCCGTGGACTGGGCGGTCTCTGTGGACTCGGGGGTCTCTGTGGACTGGGCGGTCTCTGGGGCGTCGGTGGGGGCAGCAGTGACGGCTCAGGCGGCGGGGGTGGATCGTGGGGTGGCGGGGGTGGATCGTAGTCTGGTGGCGGGGGCTTGAAAGTCGTGTCCATTTTTGCGTGATGTCCTGCGCCATTCTGTAAATTTATATAAAGCCCCCGTCAGCAGAAGCCCTTCACATGCATCACAGAACATTTTTCTAACCACTGTCGTCTTGTTCTTGATCGATATTGGCGCACGGTCGTTCGCTAGCGCTCCGTGCGTCTCTTCCATTTCCCACTCCCGCACTCGTCTCCCAGTCCCGTTCGTCCCTGCAAGACTCCGCGGCCCCGTCGGTATCGCCTTCCGATGTGTCGTCGTCGAGTTCCCCGTCCCATCACGGCTTCCACTTCCACTCCCACTCCCATACGTTGTCTGTTGTGCTGGCTGGCTGGGCCCCCCGGACCCACAGAGGGCACGGGGGCCCTTGGGCGGCGCCTTGCCTGACATAAGGCAGACCTAGCCCCGTTGTGGTGTGAGAAAGCAAAATTGTAGTCTCCTCTCGCGCGTGGCACAAGTCCGCTTCACAGACTTTGGTTCCGCCAAACACCGCCACTCCCGCTTCTTCTCCACTCACACTTTGCATGTTTTCCGTACATCTCATGCACACATACGTCCACGTTTGCAACTTTTGTCCAACACAGCAGCATGGCGCAGTTGGAAGCGCGCGGGGCCCATATCACTTGTCACCCCGAGGTCACTTGATCGAAACAAGTTGCTGCTATATCGATTGTAAAATGAATAGTTTTTGAAGGATCCTCGCGCGGCCTCTCATCACTGCACCAAGCGTGTGCCATGAAATAACGAACCCCGAGTTGCTGCCATACTCTCGTTTCGTCCTTTTTCTTTCCCTCTCTGCTCGGTGGCTCTCTTTCTCGTCAACACCGAGGGATCAAATGCCACGTCGCAGCTGCAGAACAACGCCTTCCCTCCCCTCGCGCCTCACGTCCTCAACCAACCCATCATTCTACTTCCATGAAGCACAACATCAAGCAGCATGGCGCAGTCGGAAGCGCGCGGGGCCCATATCGAGGTAGATGTAGATATTGAACCCCGAGGTCACTTGATCGAAACAAGTTGCTGCTATTAAAAGCCTGCATCCTTGTATTTTACTGCTCGGGGGCCCTCCTTATCGATCTTTTTATCTTTTTTCTCTTCCAAGCAAAGCGACATGCCGCGTCCTGCCAAGCAGCTGCAGACGACTCGACAATAGCTCGTCCCCTCCTGATCCCCTCGTTCGCGCCTCACGTTCTCAACCAATCCATCACTCATCTTCCATCATGCATAACACCAAGTAACAAGCAGCATGGCGCAGTTGGAAGCGCGCGGGGCCCATATCGGAGGATACTCAGAGCAAAAATTCGCATATCCAACCCCGAGGTCACTTGATCGAAACAAGTTGCTGCTATTGAAAAAGTCCGCAGACCTTTCTTTTACTGCTCGGTGGGGCCCTCCTTATCGATCTTTTTATGTTTTTTCTCTTCCAAGCAAGGGACCACATGCGACGTTCTGCCAAGCAGTTGACGAGACAATAGCTCGTCCCCTCCAGATCCCCTCGTTCGCGCCAGGAATGTACACTTCCGACACTGTACACTGTCGTGCCTGAGCTCCACACTCACACTCCCGCGACCACACTCACGCTCGAGCCAGCCACACTCACGCTTTAGGTTCAGTTAGGGTTCGTTGGTTAGGCTGTTAGGGGTTAGGGCTGGTTAGGGTTAGGGTTCAGTTATGGCTTAGGACAGGGATGTCTATCAAGGGGAGCTTGCTCCCCTTACTCAATCAATTACATTTTTCATCCATTCGAGGCCATCTGGTCTAATGGATATTGTGATAAAAACATATGATTAATAGTTTAGCCAGCATCACTGTGTTACGCTACAACAGAGTGTGTGACTTAGACAATGAGTATGGGGTGCTCGACAGGAGGTGTGGCTGGCTCGAGTGTGAGTGTGGTCGCGGGAGTGTGAGTGTGGAGCTCAGGCACGACAGTGTACAGTGTCGGAAGTGAGTAGTCCTCCGTTCGCGCCTCACGTTCTCAACTAACGCGTAACTCATCTTCCATCAAGCATTCCACCAAGCACCAAGCAGCATGGCGCAGTTGGAAGCGCGCGGGGCCCATATTACAGGACATAATAGATCCAGATATCGAACCCCGAGGTCACTTGATCGAAACAAGTTGCTGCTATGATGGCTGGGACTGCATTTGTTTTTATGTAGGCCTCTCCCCTCGCAAGGAACTCCAGCTTTGAAGCGTGTGGGCTTGATTGGACATGAACCGAGGCGTCACATACCACATCCCAAGACACAGCTGCACGTCACGCCACGACGCGAAAACTTGATAACACTTTCGTCCCCGAGCTGCTATACTGATTCGCTCGTCCTTTTTTCTCTCTGCTCGGTGGATGATCTCTTTCTCGCCGGAACCGAGGGATCGAACGCCACGTCCTGCCAAGACGCAGCTGCACACAACGACGCGATAGCTTCCTGTACATCTGAAATGATATACTACTAGTGACAAAGCCGGTACTTGTTCCTCAGGAAGTAGCGAGGAAGCAATGTGTCGTACCCACTTCAGTGCACGAATGTCTCTTTTTGTGCATCTCTCTAAGCCCACGCACGGGCCCTCTGGGCCTGTTTCTACTTTCTCTCGCAAGCTCTGATTAGAACAGTAACGCCAGTGTGGAAGCATGTGGGTTTGGACATGGGGTTCATGGACATTTGTCCCACCGTTCGACTCGCTGCTGCCACGTCCTACATACGGTCAAGTGAATGAAAGTTATCTTAACCTTAACACAAACGTTTTGCAATTTCGACTTGCGGTGATCACAATGGCCCCTACGCTCTCGCTGTTGTCTTGAGCCTCGATTTACTCTTCGGCGCAAACTGAAGCGTGTGAGGGTACACGCTGTCCCTACGTTCAACTTCCATGCCCCGATTCATGGTGTGGTACAATAGCAACAGTATACGACAGACCAGATGCCCATGCGATTTACATATGTAGACTACCTCGAGGACACACGTTCATTTCAAGTTATCCGTGCTACATATTTCCACGACACATTCAAGACCCTCCCTCATCCTCCGTCTCGTACTCTAGAGCGATGCAGCCGGGTCCATGATATTCTTGGTTGTTCTTGATGAAGCATGCGAGTGGGTCGGGAAAAGATCATAAAGTGCGCCTCCCACCACAGCGAATGACTAAGATATCTCCGTGGAAACTTCCGAAGATTCAATGGCAAACCTTGCTCTCTACTCGACATCAGCTCCTCTCCCAAGAGTTCCAGCTCCTTCAGTCGCCCTTCCTCGTTATCAATGCGTCGTTGTTGCAGTTCGGACGTTATCGACTGAAACTGTTGCGCTCGTTCATCTCGTTCCTCGCTCGCTCGGTCGTTTCTTTCCACTTCACTTTTAAGGAAGTCGTCCTCTCGTTTTCGTTCATTGGCTCGAAATTCGGACTCACGTTGCTGCTGAGCCTTGTCAAATTCAGATTCGCGCGAATACTCAGCCTCGTCAAAGCGTTCCTTGCGTTTCTGCTGGACGTTCACAAATTCGGCCTCACGTTTTGCCTCGTTGATTGTGAATGTGTAATTCCGTGCTTTTGCACCTTTCTGAAAAGCTTCGTCTCTCAATTCCTGCGAACACTCAAACATCTCCTGCATTCTCTTCAAGTCAACAAGATGTCCTTGCCGTTTGTGCATGTTGCGTTGATCACTATCTGCAACCTTGGGTACTGGAAGTGCTTTGTGAATGAGTGGACCTTTAAACATTACAGGCAGCGCCTGTGCATGTGTTCAGTGTCTTTGAAGAAGGCGAATAGCTCAAACGACTTCAAACGACTTACGAAACCTTCTGTAGAGCCTTTGTAACCTGACAAACTGAGGTCGAAGTCGGCCTCTCATGAAAAAGTCTGTCTCCATACCTACCTACACTCTCGAATAAGACTGTGCCCCTATGATACGATAAATTGTATGCGTCGCACGAAAGAAAAGGTTTGTATTTACCGGACTCGCACCTACAGGACTGCCATCGCCGTCCCGCATCAACTTGAATAAAACAATTTGATCTTCAGTCCGTTGTTTAAGTTGGATGGCTTGGCGTTCGTATAACGCCAGAAGCATATCCTCCTGACGCTTGAAGTAAATTTCTTCTAAATCCTCCTCCGCATCCGATATATATATGATGGTCGTCATCGACAGTTCTAATGCAGTCCAATGCTGATATTCGGCAGTTTGAAAAGCAAGGGAACGTTGGATGCCCCTCCTAAAGCGTTCTTCTTCGCGACCACGGAATTGCTCGATCTGTGATTTCTTCGGCCACTGAGTCATTTTGTGGTCGAAGATAGTGCTGCGTTTCAATTCCCCAGTGTCCCGTGCGGCTTCTGATGCACGAAATCTGCAATCTCTTTCGCTCTCATCCTGCAAGAATGTTTCTTGCCGCTGCTCTTGAGAGCGCATAAAATATGATTGCAATTCATCCTCTACCCCGTCTGTCTGAGTGCTCCCTTCGAGATTGCCTTGTTCAACCAGATAGAGTGATTGCTTCTGTTGATCACTAGATTCAGCAGACGTTGGCTGCGTGCAGGGTGTGAGGCTCTCAGGATGAGCCCAAGATCGGCTCCTCATCAAAGATGGAGGTCGAGAAATGCGCATATCCAGTAGATCATCAGATGTGATGGACGTTGGTTGTGAAGTGGTTTCGAGGTTTTGAGCACGAGGCGAGGAAGACAAAGTTGAACTCTTTGGCGAAGGTGGCAATGGAGTGACTGATTGCGGATTTACAGGCCCCAAGCTTCCTTCAAGGGGTACAGGCATACGCTAAGTATTGCATTTCGTTAGAATGCAGATACCGATCGTTTTCGAAGCTCACCGTGTCCTGATGGTTCGACTGTTCCTCGGCAACTTCCATCATGTCTTTCTGCCTTTCAACGATTCTGCCAAACTGTTCCACCAAAGCGGCGTTGAGAGCATCGTATTTTTGTGCCAATCGCCGATGACCGTCGCTGAAGAGCCCCTTTTGTGCTGTACTATACCATTCTACTTGCTTCTTGCGCAACTCCTCCTCGACTTCAAAAGCGCGTGAACGAACTTGTTGCCCCTGGACAAATATAGCCTCTCGTGCAGCATCAGCCCTTTGAAATCTCTCCTCCTGAAGCGCGTCGGCTTTCTCGTACAGTTCTTGTCGTCGTAGGTGGCTTGTCAGGAAAATATCATTAAAATTAGCCATTGTACGATCAAATTCGTTCTGTCGTCCACGCTCTCCCACTGACCGGGCCGTCTCCTCCTCTTCAAATCTGAGCTGGAAATCACGGAGGCTCTCTTGGAAGGTGTCGTTCCATTGTTCCTTGTAAAGCATGTATTCTTTTTCTTGCTCGTTTTCTGAAATGACGGACGGTGGAGCATTATTGTCCTGAGTCGCTCCTGGGGAGAAAAGGCGCCTAATATTGATTGTCAGAAGAAGACTAAATCAGCTCATGGAATAACAAACCTTTTAATCCGTCGCATGGGTTCACTTTGTGTCTTTAAGATGATTTGCCAGATACTAGTGGGGCGTATCACTCATCGACGATTTGACTTTATAGCCATGTACACAGCATGCTCCTGATTGTTGTGAAATTGAGAACCTGTCTAATTTTTGTCAAGTTGTCATAGCATCGCAGTGATTTCTCATGCAATTGTATTGGCCGGAGAACAGCACACACAGCCTTAGATGAGCAAGCGCTAAGAACCACAATGAGGAGCTAACTTCGAACTCTCCATTTTTCGCTAGTGTCTGAAGGGCTAGGGGCACCAACTATATCGGTGAGCAAAGATGACACTTTTTAACCCACACCCGACGCATCGATCAATCTCTGTCAAAAATAACATCAAGCAGCATGGACATGGCGCACATGGTACACACAGCCTTTAATATGAGCAAGCGCCTAAGAACCACAATGGACCGCAAGTCAAGTTCCAATTCCCTAGCATCCACTATACACGTGGTACACACAGCCTTTAATATGAGCAAGCGCCTAAGAACCACGATGGACCGAAGTCAAGTTCCAATTCCATAGCATCCACTATACAAGTTCAGAAAAAAATAGCCCTTTTATTGACGTAAATGGAACCTTCAAACCATTCCATCGTTTTTTTTTCTCGTTCTTACAAGCCCTGATGTACCCAACAACAGCATGGTGCAGTGTATATAGCAGGGTGCAGTCATTCGAAGGAAAGCTCCTCTGAATCCCCCTTCGCTTTTTACTCAAAAAAAGTGATATTTTGACATAGGGAACACCCACCGATGGTGTTGTTCAGTAAACTGAAAAGCAATTGAACGCCGAATCTCTTTCCTAAAACGGTGTACTTCTCGACCACGGAGATGCTGTGACTCTTTCGATTCTTTCGACAGCTGCTGCATTTGGTGATCGAAGATAATGCTGCGTTCCGATTCCCCGGTATCCCGTGCGGCCTCAGATGCGTGAGATGTCTTTCACTTTCGTACTGCAGAAAGGTGCATTGCCGCTGCTAAGAGCGCACAGACGATGAATAGAATTGTCCTGGTTGGCCCAGTCTGATCAAGTGCTCCCCACTGGTTTGCCTTGTTTGATGAGATGGGGCAATAGTTCTTTGGATTTCGAAGACGCTGGCGTGACCAAGGAATTCATGCTATCAAGGAGAGGCAGAGAAGATGTTCAAACTGGAGCCCTCTCTCATCATCCGCATATTCTGTTGATCAGTAGATTCGGTAAGTGTCGTCTGTATCAGAATATTGAGGCACGAAGAAAGGGTCCATGAAGGACTCCTCGATGGTGGCAACAAAGACAGGCCCAAGCCTCGGGCAGGATGTACCGGGGTCCGGTATAGTGTGCATGCACGATCAGTTGTATGTCCTGGTTTGGTTGTTCAAACAGTCACCGGCAACCCACAGCGGCATAAGGATCCAGCCAATCTTTGATGATTCGATTTTCTTGGAAATAGCGCAGGCTCTCTTGAAAGGTGTCAATCCACTGTGCTTTGAGCATGAGCGCACAATTATGTACGAATCAATGCATCGATGCAAATGCAAATACATGTTCGTATGCGTGTCCCTCACTTACGGCCTATTTCCCAGTCCCTGCCATGGTCGCGGTCCTTCTCAACGCGTCCTCGATACCCCACACTTCCACAAGCCCAGGTCTCCCTGTCCCCTTCATTATATATCTGTACCTCTCCTACATAGGTTGCACGATCGCTTTCTTGCCCCTCGCCTCTCCTACCTGTAAATCCTCTCCTGCTCCCATTCCCGCTCTCATTGGCTCTCCCGCTCCCGTTCATTGTGCACCTCCAGGTGCCGCGGCAGCCCATGCTGCTGCAATGCTTGTGCAATATTTGGGTGCACACGGATGGGCGGACAATTGGGGAGGCCCTTGTTGGGTCTGGATTTGGGAGATTACTTGCCATGTCCTGCCAAGACGCGGCTGCATATAACGACGCTACAGCTTTCTGTGAAACAAATGCACTACTGGCCATCAAACTGATACTTTTTCCTCGAGAAATAGTGAGAAAGAGATGTGTTGCACCCTTAGTGCACGATTCAGAATGTCTGAGGGAAAGGGCTCGAGACAATTCAAAATCAATGTCTTTTTCCAAGGTTCAAAGGATGGTATAACACATTTTACTTTTGCTTCTCTAATTGAAAACACTTTCACCGGCACCAGACAGCAATAACAATTGATTTCAATGTATTCACACGCAAAGCATACACTCAAAGCTGTTATCTGTCAATTCATTCTTCTGCAGAATCGGTACACAAACTGAATCGTGTGTGGTTAGATGCTCATATTATTGCGTATACTTCAAGATCAAGCTCCAGTCAACTTCTACGGCCCTTGGATTCATGGAGCAGTACGACGACACAGCATACTCGATTTGCATATGCATTCCATTTCGAGGTTACACTACATACTTCCACAATGAAACTTTCAATCTCTCCCCTCTTTTCATTCTTGTTCTCGTTCTCTTGAGCTTGGTCCCTGTCCTTCTTCACCTTGTGCCCATGCTTATGAATCTGCTGATTCATGCCGCGTGTTCTTGGTGACGAGCGGCTCGAATGGTGATCATAAGTTGCACCTCCCATGACAGTGAACGACCAAGATATCTACGCGGAAACTTTGCAAGACTCAACAATAACGGTCCTGTCTCTCCAGACGTGATCAACTCCTCCTCCAAAAGTTCCACCTCCTTCAGTTGCCCTGGCTTACCAAAAGATTCACGTGGAAACTTCCCAAGACTCAAAGATGACAGTCCTCGCTTTCTAAACGTGATCAACTCCTCCTCCAAAAGTTCCAGCTCCTTCAGTCGCTCTTCCTCGTTATCAATGCATCGTTGTTGCAGTTTTGACATGATCGACTGAAACAGCTGCGCCCGATCCTCTTGCTCCTCTCTCGCTATATCGTTTCTTTTCACTTCATTTTTGTGGAAATCATCTTCTCGTTTTTGTTCATTGGTCTGGAATTCAGATTCACGTTGCCGCTGGGCCTTGTCAAATTCAGTTTCGCGCGAATCTTCAGCCTCGTCAAAGAGTTCCTTGCGTTTCTGCTGGACCTTCAAAAACTCGGCCTCGCGTCTTGCCTCGTTGATTGTAAAAGTGTCATTCCGTTCTTTTGCACCTCTTTGAAAAGCTCCAGCTCTCAGTTCCTGAGAACAATCAAACACCTCCTTCACTCTCTTCAAATCAATAAAGCGTCCTTGGTGTATGTGCATGTTACGTTGGTCATTATCTGCAGCCTTGGGTACTGGAAGTGCTTTTTGGATGAATGGACCTTTGAAAATTGCGCGTACTGTCTGCGCCTGGTCAGTATTTTTGAAGAAGGCTCCAGTGAATAGCTCAGACAACTCACAAAACCTTCGCTAGAGCCTTCAGGACTGACCAAACAGAAGTCTCAGTGGGTTTCACATGAAAAAGTCTGTGTCAATGCCTACCTGTGCGGCAACCTGTACGCCTTTCTCGTGATATGTTGAGTAACTCAAATACATCACACGTGAAAGAAGAGGTTTGTATTTACCTGCAGTCCTGATAATGATGATGATGCGCGACTGACAGCTTCCAACATAGGGCTGTGATAATCAAATTGATCTTCTTCAGGTTGATCTTCAGTTCGTTGATGGAGTTGGATGGCTAGGCATTTGTATATCAGCAGGAGCATATCCTCCTGACGCTTGAAGTAAATCTCTTCTAAATCCTCTTCCGCATCCGCCTGACGTATGATAGCAACCATCAATATTTTAAAAGCAGTCCAATGCTGATATTCAGCATTCTGAAAAGCGATGGAACGCCAAATCTCTCTCCTGAAGCGTTCTTCTTCTCGACCAAGGATTTGCTCTACCTGTGATTTCCTTGACCACTGGTTCATTTTTTGATCGAAGATAGTGCTGCGTTTCAATTCCCCAGTGTCCCGTGCAGCTTCTGATGCCCAAAATTGGCAGTCTCTTCCGTTTTCATCCTGCAAAAATGTTTCCTGCCGCTGCTCTTGACACCTCAGAAATGATTGAAATTTATCCTCGCCCCCATCCGTTTGGGTGTTCCCCTCTGGATTGCCTTGTTCAACCAAATGGAGTGATTGCTTCTGTTGATCAGATTCAGCAGATGTCGGGTGTGTGTAGAGATTGAGACTCTCAAAATTATGCAAGGAAAAAGCCGAAGATAGACTCTTCATCGATGAAGAAGGAGATTGAGAAAACTTCATATCCAGTTGATCATTAGATTTGATGGACATTGGCTGTGAAGTGGCATTAAGATTTCCAGCACGGATTGAGGAAGGGAAAACTCTTGCTGAAAAATGCAATGAAGTGATGGGTTGCGCATTCACAGGCCCCGAGGTTCTATCAGGAGGTACCGGTAGAGGCTAAGCATGATATACTTTCAGAATCTGGATAATGATCGCCTCTAAAACTCACCGTGTCCTGACGGTCCGACTGTCTCTCGGCAACTTCGTCCATTTCTTTCTGCTTTTCCATGAGTCTGTCGAATTGTTCCACCAAAGCAGTGTTGAGAGCATCGCATCTTTGTGCCAATTTCTGACGACCATCACTGAAGAGCCCTTTGCGTGTTGCACTATGCCACTCCACTTGCTTCCCACACATCTCCTCCTCGATTTTGCAAGCCTGTGCGCGATCTTGCTGGCCCTGGACAAATATGGCATCCCGTGCAGCATCAGCCTGTTTGAATCTCTTCTCTTGAAGCACGTCAGCTTTTTCATACAGTTTTTGTCGCCGTCGGTGATTTTTCAAGAAAATATCGTTAAAATTCGTCATTGTACGATCAAATTCGTTCACTCGTCCATGCTCTCCTACTGAGCGGGCCGTCTCCTCCTCTTCAAATTTGAGCTGGAAATCTCGGAGGCTCTCTTGGAATGTGTTGTTCCACCGTGCCTGTGCTTCGGAGAGCATGTCTTCTTTTCCATGTTCGTCTTCTGGAATGACAAGCGGTGCAAGAACATTGTGGCTAGTCCTTCGTTGGGAGAAGAGCCGACTATTGACTATCAGAACAAGACTAATTCAGCCCATGGAATAACAAACCTCCTAAGTCGTCGCATGGATTGTCGGAGTTGCCAGGTTGGATCATCAATCGACGTTTTGACTTTATATCCCTGTACACAGCATACTCTTGACTGTTGTGAAATTGCCCACCTGTCTAATACTTGTCACAGCATTGCAGTGACTGATGCAATCGTTTTGGCTGGCTGAACAGCACACACAGCCTCAGATGAGCAGGCGCTGAGAATTAATTCTATTTTTTTTGTTAGTGTGTGAACGGCTAGGAGCAACTTGAATAAGATTATAGGTCAACAAAAATGACACTTTTCAATAGTCCCTCTTCTCGTTTCCATAATATCAAGCCAAAATTCACCCATACCCAATGGATCAATCAACCTTGGTCAAAAATAACATCAAGCAGCATTGACGTGGCACAGTCGCAAGTGCGCAGGACATATATGCCAGTTCCATGACTAAGCTGATCATTGAATGTGCGCGTGAAAAACCCAAAAGCCCTCTATGGAAACAAGTTGCTGCTAGAGCCAGGTTTTAATCAATGCATTCTTTTCTTTTACTTATCATTATCTCTCTTTCACTTGTGCTCGGAGCTTCCCGAGGCCTGATCTGCGAGTCAGCGATCTTCTTTGCTGTCACCCCCGTCCCGTCTCAGCAGATATCTTTGCGTGCACGTCGGCCCGTGCCTGTCTTGTGTGCTGATCCAATGTCTGATGGCGTTCTTGGTTAGCGCTATGTTGCCAACAGCAGCATGGCACAGTGTCAGCGTGCAGTTGTTGGAAGTCAAGCTCCTCTGAATCCGCCTTCACCTTCGCTTTTAGTCAGAGTGAATTCATAACATAGAGAACACTCACCAATGCTGTTGTTCAAAAGATCAAAAGAGAGACCGAAAAACAAGTGGACGCCGAATCTGTTGTCCAGAACAGCATAGTTCTCTACCACGGAGATGCTGCGACTCGTTGAATTCTTTTGATCACTGCTGCATTTGTTGTTCCAAAGCCAATTCCCCAGTGTCTTGTGCGGCCTACATACGTGAAATCGGCGATGTCTTTCACTTCCGTCCTGCAGAAAGGTGTCTTGTCATTGCTGAGAGCACACATGTCCTCGTGTCCGAGTTATCCCATCTAATCGAGTGCTCCCCGCTGGATTGCCTTGTTCGATTATATGGAGCAATTGTTCCTGGGAATTGAGGCTTTCAAAAAGAGGTAGGTAAGACATTTGAAGTGGAACCCTCATTGATAGAGAAATATGTGCACATCCTGTTGATCAGCAGATTCGTTGTCT
>JABAJZ010000169.1:0-18453 GCA_018857265.1 Termitomyces sp. T32_za158 | reverse complement strand
GGCACGGTTTCATATGTCGCCGACCAGGAGAACATGTTGGAAGAGCCTGATATCATTAAAGACATCATCAATGACACCCTCGCTGTAGGTCTTCCAAAGAGACTGGAGTGTCCTGGAGTAGTGTGATGTTCTGATCACAGGCATATGATCTCCTCGAAGAAATTGTCCGAGAACCCAAGGCATTATCAAAGGAGCTGATCTGTCGAATTCATGCGCGACTGATGAAAAATTCTCGGATTCTGCCTGGTGCTTCGTCGTATATTTGTCCGGGAGCTACTCGTACGGTCACGCGAAAGACGGTGGTTATTTCGGGCACGTACTCATTAGAGTGCTGCCCTTATCCAAAGGTAGACGATGAAGTTGATTACATCTGCAGAATGGCAAAAGTGAGTTAAGTCATGTAATTCATATTCAAGTGACCCTCGTTGATACGAGGACTTTGAAAGCAATACATAGTCAATTGGCGAAATCCATTTTCAACCGCAAGCTGGGTCCATCTGATCTTGGTCCGTTGTCATCCATTTGAAGTAGGTTTTCTGCGTTTGGAAAGACTACTGATCAATTCACTCAACTTTAACTCACCTAGGATGGGAACGGGCGTGTGGCACGAATGATTGCCTCTGTTCCACTTTTGAGGTGTGGATTTCCACCAATATACATCCCAGCGTCACGAAGACAATCGTATTATGATGGGATAAAAATGGTTTGTCTTACGTTCTTTTAACAAATTGAAGCGAAAATCTCACTGAACTTGGTATTGAAGGCAGCTGAGGGAAATCATAAGCCCTTCATAGATTGTATTGTTCAATGTATGGAAGAGAACATTAAGTTTGTCAAGAGCATCAGCTAGTGTATATATAATGAGTACATGGCCTTCAAGTTGATCTACCAAGCCTCACCCGTCAACTCTTCCTTTGCTGGTATCAGAGCAATGCCGACCATACATGTCCAGAAGGCCAATAAAAAGAAAGAAGGGGATCCCCCAAGCCAGAACTGCAACAGCAAATTGTGTTGCAAGCAGAGTACAAGGGGTGACAAGATTCGATAACTAAGAATGGAAGCCGTGCCTTCATGGTAGTGGTTATCAAACCATCAAGAATAGATATCACACTTGATATAAGCCAAAAGGCCAGAGCAATAAAGACTCTGGAACTTTCCTTGCAAGATATATATCAAATATGTAAAATCAAGTATCAATGATAGCTAAAGTATTGCAGCTGCAGAAGTACAACAACATGAGATGCCAATGCCCCTATGAGTTAGAATGATGGAGTTTGCTCTTGTCCACAACAAATCCACAGCTCACATGTTGAGTAGGCTCTCTGGTAGTGAATCAGTCATTTGGTTTAGTTATTTAGGCAGTTAGTCGCTTGGGATCCCCATGCGCTTGATTCACGTATACGCGGCGCCACTTCTCATGGCCTTTGCTTCGCTGATGAAAACATGCTTCAAGTCGACGTCAAGTATCCTATCTGTCTCATACTTATAATGAATGCGGGCGCACGACACTTCTATTTCACGTTGAAGAAACTTTACAATTCGCCAGTGCGGTGAGGATCTGCACTTACATGGTAGTGGTTATCAAACCATCAAGAACAGATATCACACTTCATATAAGCCAAAAGGTCAGAGCAATAAAGACTTTTGAACTTTGCTGCAGAAGTATGTGATAGCTAATGTATTGCAGATGCACAAGTACAACAACATGAGATGCAAATGTCCCTGTGAGTTAGATTGATGTAATACATTTGCTCTTGTCCACAACTCACATGTTTAGGTGCATAGGCTCTGGTAGTGTATCAGTCATTTAGTTTAGGGTCTAGTTAATTAGGCATTTAAGATCCCCATGCACCTGAATCGCGTATACGCGGCGCCACTTTGCTTCGCTGATGAAACCATGCTTCAAGTCGACGTCAAGTATCCTATCTGTCTCATACTTGAGTATAATGCGGGCACACTACACTTCTATTTCACGTTGAATAATCTTTCCAAGTCGCCTTTGCGGCGAGGATCCGCAAAAGCGAAGCTGAGCCAATCAGTAGTATACATACAATAAAAGCGTATTTTTCGAGTTCTTTAACCTTTGTGGGCAGTTCACCATGTTTACGTTGGAGAAACCCTCGTCTTCACCACTGCGTGCGGGTGCCTGCCAAAGCCAAAGGCAAGCAAAGGCAAGCTGTAGCATACATGTCAGCACGCATGGGACGAGCAAAAAGCGTATCTTCAAGTTCTTTTCGAGCCTCTAATCGGCGGTTACCCAACATGCCATGTTTGACTCTCGCTCTTCCTGTTCCTATTCCTCCTTCCTGAGCACGTACGAGCCTCTCACGGCCCAAACACGTTACGTTTGCGTGTACGCCTGCGTTATGGTCCATCGGACTTTGCTTGTGCATCTTCTACAGCCTTCTCCGAGAAATATGTAACAAGCATGAATGCTTTGCGTCCACATCCCCTCATCCGCCTTGAAGCCGGCCCAAATCAGCGATCGAGAGCTCCTCGCCGGATCGGGAACGCAAGAACGCCGGGGGGGGGGGGGCAAGTATGCCAGATATCACTTATGTATCTACGTACATACTGTATGTAGTCTCCACAGGTCCTGGAATCACCCACCCACGACGAGGGATTCCAAGCAAGCCATCGAACTTGACGCCGAGCAAAAATAATTTTTATTTTGCTTCCGAAGCGCGGCGTTTATACTACAAACCCGCGTTGATGCCGGCATCTCGGTATGCATGAAGCAACCATGTATCCAAAAACAAACCAACAACATTTCAACATTATTCAAGCTGACAACTCTCAATCGATCGAATTTAGACCCACTCACAAAAACAAATGAAAGCCTCTGTGTGTGTGTGCGGGAGGTACCCATAGCTACTGATTGTCAGGGGCTCGGTACTCATGGAAACTAATAACCATGCTCAATGAAATTTAACTCAAAGACATACATATGAAATCAAGCATGTATCCAAAAAAAAACAACAACAACATTCATTATTCAAATTGACAATCCCCCACCACTCCACTGATCGTCAGGGGCTCGGCGCGCATTTTACATACATACCTACCTAGCGATAGCTGAGCTAGGTTTAATGGGTTTAATCCTCTCATCTCATCTCAATTCATTTCAACCATTCCATCCGTCCAGAACCAACGAACCAAAGATCTCGAATCAATCGAATCTACCAAGTGACAACTGGCAAGGGCACCGGTGTGTTCGCATCGTCATCGTCAGACAGGACACGAGGCACGCAACGTGCAACGTGCAGCGTGCAGCATGTACCAACCCAAACACCCAAAACAAAAAGAAGCACGAACGAAGAAGCCGACGCTCGGCCCGTCTCGGCCGGAGACAAATGTCATTACACGACACGGTTGAACGACACGCGATCAATCTCCGATCGAAGCTCGTTCGACAACTTCTCTTCTCTTCCACGCCATCCCATCGTTCTCGAACGCCCAACATTAATCACGAAGCACGCACGCCGTCACGAGAAAAAGATTATATATATATACAATACGTTATTTTATATAGAGGAGAGTCCGAGGTCCCTCCCCTCGCGTGCGTGTGGATGGGGTAAATGAATGATACGGTTTGCAATCTACCTGTCAACGAATCGACGCACGCAAAAGTCTAAATAAAAGAAAAGAAAAAAGAAAAAGAAAAAGAAAAAAGAATGTATGAACCACGCCATGTGTCGTCGATAGAGCCGGCCACGACGCCACAGGCGGAGGGAGGGGGATATGTAGGCAATGTATGTATATCTGCATGTATGGTAATAAAATGCAATGGGATGGGAATGGGATGGGCAGGCAGGCATTCATTCACTGGTATAGCACAAAAGTGTCCAGCCACATCAAACGCGCGCGTCTCCAAAGTCCATGTCAAAGGAACATGTCCGAATAAATCCTTCTTGCTGTCATTGTCATTGTCTTCTTTTTGTTTAGTACGAGAACACCATAAGCCACGGGTTCAAGATGATCTGTCAACGAGGGAACAACGGTTTAGCCACCAACGAACGAACAAACGATAAACGACAGGAAGATTTACCGGGAACAAGATATGGCATGCCGCGATGAGTCTGCAGGCAGGGAGAATTCCAATTTAGTTCAGTTCGCATCACATCAGCCGAGGGGCAGACTCACACAACGGGAAAAATAACCGCCCAATTCTCACTCGCGACGATGCGCCACTCAACGGGTATCAAGCTCGTCGAAAGTATAACGACGCCGAGTATCAGCACAAGCGACACCACCATCGGGAACCAAAACCTGCGCGGGCGGGCGGGCGGGCGTCAGCCACAGCCACCCACACCAATTCAACTCCAGCACGCACCTTTTCGCAATCTTCGGAATCTCCTTGAAGAAATTCGACCGCTGCACCTCCTTGATCGTCGCAGCCCACGAAATGTTATACGAAAACATATGCGCGAGTATCGCCTGGCTCAACGGGATCGAGAGCCCGCCAAAGAAAAAGAAGCTAGTGCAGCATAGCAGCAGTAGTCAGTACGCGCGCCACATGTAAAGTAGATAAAATACACACAAAAACGGAAGCCACATGCAATTCTCCAAAAACGCCGGGATCTGCGGTCCTCAATCAGCCTCCACTTGAGACGCGCACAACGGCAAACGCAAGCACTCACGAGCTGCTTCTGCCCCAGCCGGTACTGCAAAAGCGAGTACCCGACGGTCCCAGACCCGAAAAAGACAACCGTAGTCGCGAGCCAAATCTCAAACGAATGCATATAAAACCTGTCGACGCCAAACTGCAGCCCGAGGAGGACATAGTTGATAATACTAATCGTGACAGATCCCGCGATGCCGTAGTACGAGAACATGTCTGCGCGCGTGGCTTGGTGTGAGCACACACATCGGGGAAACAAAGAGAAAGAAAGAGAAACCTACACGCCATCATCGCAATCTTATAATGCACCGGCGCACACGACCACATAAACTTGTGAATCTGGAACGCAATCGGGCCGCGGCGGAACCACTGCGCGAAGGGGTGGAAGAGCATCTCGCTGCACCCATACGCGTACTTTTGCCACCGGTTCAGCTCGTCGTCTACGCTCAGCGACACGCCTTCTTTGAAGTCGCCTTTCGAGTAGGTCGCCCATCTGCAGCGGCGTCAGCGGTCTGCGGTCTAGAGCGTAGGACAGGGGGGAGGGGGAGCGAGGAGAGCGGGGACGGAGGGAGGAGGGGGAGGAGGGGAGAGAGGAGGGAGGGAGACGCACCGAACGATATACCCCTTCTGCAACAACCGCAACGCCATATCGAAATCCTCGGACACATTACTCTCGCTCCAAATCTTCTCCACCCCATCCGTATCCACAAACGCCACGTCCTGCAGCGCACGCCACCGGAGGAACCTGTCGCTCGACGCTCAGCATCGACACCTCAGAGGCACACGGACTCACGCATTATGTCCCACGAACGGCGCCACCTCCCCGTTTGCACAAGCTACCCCGCGTCGTCAGCCGCGTTCGAAACAAAGAGGAAGAGGAGAGGGACATACCCATCGATATAGTCCTATTAATCCTCCTCGTAAAATACGCAATCCCATTCTCGAAATAATGATGCACAACCTGCATCACATCTGCCGCCTTCATCAGCCTCTTCCTCTTCAGAAAAAAAAAAAAGGCCAAAGACGCGCACCGCTCTCATGCTGAATAATAGCCACATCCGGACAAACACCCATCTCCCGCGCCGCATCTCTCAAACAATCCTCAGGCACAACCGTATCCGAATCCACCAACAACAGAATCTCGCCCATTCTCACGTTCCTCCCGTGTGCCGCCCAGGGCCGGAACCCGCTCTCCGCCGCACATTCGGCGATCGCGAGCGCGAGGGCTTGGTCTTCGAGCGACGGCGCGGTGGTGGGTGCGTACGGGTTCGGGCTGCCGTGTGCGTGGATGTTGATGTGGGCGGTGGGGGTGGAGGGCGTAGGCGGGAACGTAGCGCTGACGGGTGTACACCCCGGGTTGGGCAGGGGTGCAGAGCCGGGGATACCGAGCAACGAGAGGTCCGCGACGAGCGAGCCCGGGAGGGGGAGGGGAGGCGGGGACGGCGTGTGCCGCTCGGACGACGCGGTGCTCGTGCTCTGCTCGTTCTCCGTCGTGTTCGTGTTCGTGTCCCCCGATTGGTGTTTCGTCTTGCGCTGGTACTTGAGCAGCTCCGCGAGGTGTCGTTCGGCTTTCAACGACAGCGCGAGGCCTGCAAGGCGGGGCCCGCGTCAGCGGCGGCGTTGTCGTCATCTGCGAGAAACGCACCGTAATTCAAGTTTGACGCCTTTTTGAACCTACCGGCGCGTACAAACGGCTTACACTTCCCCCCTCCAACTCCCTTCTCGATATCCCCCGGCGCAGCACGGTCACGCTCCTGCTCACCCTCCTGCTCCTGCGCATCATCAGGCAACGCCCCATGCCCCGGCCTCGCGACCCATCCAATCCCCTGCCCCGCATAAAACCGCACGCGCTCCTGCTGTTCCTGAAACGACAACAACCTCAGCCCGTCGTCACACACGAAAATCGATGACGTCCCGCCCTGGCGCGCATACGTCTGCATCGCGCGTTTGATGCTCAAGATCGAGGGCGCTCTGCCCATCTTTGTCAGCCGGGAATAGGGGTGTGTGAGTGAGAGTGGGTACGTACAAGACTGCTTCGAGGCCTTCTTTGTACACGGGCATCTGGATGGTAATGTGCGGGAGCGCATCGTCGATCTTTGGGTTCGCCTGTGGCTTGACGCCGCTGTAATAAGTCGAATTCGAGTGGTACTGCTCAATGGGGCCGATGCTGCAGGGTGGGTTTCGGTTAGCGTTAATGAGATTGAGATTGATGTCACACGTGACTGATTGATTGATTGACTTACACCATCGAGACGTTTTGGATTATTTGCAAAGCGAAAAACTGCGGATCGGATGATGAGAGAAGTTCGTTTCCGAGTCGGAGGAGAAGTGTGTGTACGTACGAGGGCGACGCAGTAGAGGAGGGGACACACGGCTAGGAGGGCGAACCGGGTGACGCCGGCGTCGAGGGTCCATTCCTGGAAGAGAATCTTGATGCCGTTGCCAATGAATACTGGAGAGAGTGAGCGGGGAACAAGAGAAGCGGCACCAACGCACTGAGGGAGAGACCCGCGGCGAGGCCGTTGTAGATTGGAGCGAGGAGCATAGTTTTGCGGGTCTGCTTTGCCTCGTTCCATTTAGCGCTCTCGTCCTCCTGCTCGACGCCTTTTTCGTCGAGGGGAATGTCCTGCTCCGGGACCTCGAGTTTGCGGCCGTACCAGGTGCGCTTGAAGCGTTTGTTTGCGGGGGGACGTGCGAGGGGGGAGCTGGCGGCCGAGGCGAGGGAGGTGCGTTTGGGCGGGGAGGCGAGGACCTCGATGCTGGAGCGGGCGCTGTTGAGCTCGTGGTGGGACACGGAGGGGGAGTGCGTCGAGGGCGCGGCAGAGGGCACGGCGGGGTTGGCGCGCCAGAGGAGCTTGATGAGGCGTTCCTCAAAGTCGGTGGCGATGGGGACGATGCGATCGAGGACGTCTGACCAGATGACGAGGACGCGTTCGTCGCGCTGGGGGGCGGCGTCAGGAAATAAGAGACATGACAAAGACAGCACCTACGATAAACGCCGCACACTGCTCTTTGTCTGCTGCAGGGAGGGCGAGCATGGTGTCGAGGAGCTGTATGCGGGTGTTTGCGTCGACATAGACAGACTGGTCGTCGGGGTTTACGGCAGCGAGTGCGGCGTGGACGGCGGCGCTGCGAATCTTGATGGCGACGGCGGGGTTGAGTGCGGCGACGGCGGATTCAAAGGGCTCGAGGGTGGGGTTCTCGTAAGGAAAGACGCGGAAATCTGGGACAGGGTCTGGGGGGAGTGAGTGGTTGTAATCCTGGGCATTGGCCACCCACCATTCACGTCTGATATTCTGAGTGCAACACCCGAGGATATATGCTCCTCGTTGGGGCGAAACCAGGCGTCGCCCTGTGTCTGGCGAAAGAGCCAGTGGAGAAGGGCGTCGTTGCGGTCGTAGTCCATTGAGGATTAATTACGAGACGGCATGCTTTTAAGGGCGAGCCAGTGGCGGGGGTCCAGGTGACGTCGTGATCCAAATCCAGGGTTGGTTCCATAAATGCCGGCCATCAGCGAAGCAGCACAAAACCCAAAGAATCCGAGCAACCTCAAGCCATGCCCGACCTCGCTCCTCCTCGTCCCTTCTTCCTCGCTGGCCGCACCCGCCGCCCAGATCCCCCGCCCTCTGCCTTCCCCTTCCAGGCGTACCCCGGCAACCCCGACCCCCTCCCCGCCCGCCGACGCGTCTCCCTCGAGAGCCTCGCACACACCCCCGCCTACGCCTACATTGCCGCCGCCGACCCCGACGACCCCGCCCTCCCCCGCTCCGGCAGCCTCGGCGACCTCCGCCCGCAGCAGATCCTCGCCTCCTCCAGCTCCAGCGCCTCGCTCTACCGCGCCTCTGCCGCCGCCCCTATTGCCGCGTCCCCCGCCGTCCACCCCGCCCAGGTCTTCCGCCCCCCCTTCCTCTCCCCGGCGTCCCGGCCCGGCTCAACCCTCTCCTGGACGCCCCCCGTCCTCGAATACGCAAATGGCTCCTCCACCGCGCTCCACCTCTCGCCCTCGGGCTCCAACCTCGCGCTCGGCCACCGCCCGCCCCTCCCCAGCACCATGCTCGAAAAGGGGCCCATGGCCTCGCTCGTCTCCCTCAAGCAGGGCCCCCAGGGCAAGCGCCACAAGCTCTCCTGGTGGCTCACCTTTGCGTGCATCGTCCTCGGCGCTGCAGGCGCCGCCATCCTCTGCTACACGGGCGTGAACGACGCCAAAAAGATGATGCTCGACGAGAGCCAGCTGTGTCTCGTCATGAACGAGGACTTTAGCTCCGGCACGTTCAACGACGCGTACTGGACGCGCGACGTCCAAATCGAGTGAGTGTCGCGTGTTTCCTTTTCCGTCTCTTCACTGACAACCACCAATCAGCGACCGCGGATTCCAAATCTCGTCCGGCGCAGACAAGAACCTATTCGTGCGCAACAACGAGCTCTACCTCTTTCCCACGCTCACGCGCGACGACGTACCGGACTATGCAGACGACGGATCAACATACGACGTCCCTGGATGCACCGCCGACGTCCCTGCACCCGCACCCGCCGCCCCTGCATTAAACTCCACCGCCTCCGGCAACTCCACCTCCGGCAACTCTACCACCACCGGCGGCGGCAACGGCAACGGCGGCGGCAGACCAACAACGCACGCACGTCGACAGCACACCAACTCGACTGCGCCCCCGCCCCCCGTCGTCGGCGCCCCCGCCGTCGCAGCCGGCGGAAACCCCTGCAAGGCAATCACAAACACCGCCGCGGGCTCCGTCATCAACCCCGTCATGAGCGCAAAGATCACCACGAAAGGCAAGGTCGGTATACGCTACGGCCGCGTCGAGGTCGTTGCGAAGATTGCGAGCGGGTGAGACAGGATTGTTTCGGCACGTGATGTGATTTGATTCGATGCTGATGATGATTGTGATTGTGCGACAGGGACTGGTTGTGGCCTGCGATATGGATGATGCCGGAGAATAATACGTACGGCGCTTGGCCGCTCAGCGGCGAGATGGATGTGCGTGTCGCGTGTCGCGTGGTTTCCTAGTACAACGTCTAACCCCGCACAGATCATGGAAGCGCGCGGGAACAGCCCCGCGTACCCCGCCCAAGGCACGAACTACGTGCGCTCCCAACTCCAATACGGGCTCTCCGAAACCCTCACACCCATCACAACCCCGGGCGCCGCCGCGCCCCCACCCCTAACCAAAGACCTCTTCGGCTGGTTCTCCCTCAAACGCACCTCCTTCGCCTCGTCCTTCCACACGTACGTCGTCGAATGGGACGAGACGTTTATCCGATTCTGGATCGACGGCCGCGTGCGCGCTGTGCTCGAGGTTGATGTGGACCCCGGGAGGAAGCCGAGTAAGAGCGGCGATGGGGGGGGCGGGACGTTTTGGGATAAGGGGAGGTTCCCGGCGACGGCGCAGAATAAGACGACGGGGGCGGTGGTGGTTGTGAAGGACCCGTGGGAGGGGGGCGCGCCGACGGCGCCGTTTGATCAGCGTGAGTCCTCGCGCGCGGTGTCGCGGTGTAATTTGAAGTGCTGACGCGACGTTGGGGGATAGGCTTTTATTTGAATATTGACCTGGGGGTTGGAGGTAAGACGGGGTGGTTCCCGGATGACGAGGGCGGGAAACCGTGGTATGATGGTTCGGCTAGTGCGTTCTCTCCTCTCCTCTCTCCCCTCCTTTGGCACCCGTGCTGACGAGTGTGCGCGCGCGCGTGTAGCCGCGATGCGCGATTTTAACAGCGCGATTGATAAATGGTACGCGACGTGGCCGCAGAACGAGGACGATCGGGCGTTTAGGATGTGCGTGCGCTCTCCCCTCTTACTCTTCTCCGATTTCTTTCCTTGGCCGTCGTGTGCTGATGCAAGCGCGCGCAGATCGTCGGTGAAGATGTGGAACAAGGGCGGGTGTAATTGATCCCCCCCCCGCTCCGCTCCCGAAGATTCTGTAAAAATCCCGACAAACGCGAGCGCGAACGCGAAGATGAAGACGCACAAGACCCGCAACAATGTAACGTGCCGCTGGATGGCATGCTCTCTCGCGCGCCGAACTCACTCGAACTCGAACTCGCGTTTAAACTCCCCTTTCCCCCTCCCTCTTTCCCTCTCTCCCTCACTCGCTCACTCACTCTGCTCTGAACCACGCTCTTTCACACACGTACTCGCACACACACACACACGTATATTTGATTGATATTGATAGATACATAGGACGCCATGGACCTCGTGACTCTGACTTTTTACTTTTACTTTTACTTTTACTCTGACTTTTACTTTGAACTTGATACGTGATACTTGATACTGGTGCTCACACTGTCGTTTGTTGGTATATACATACATACATACTTGATCGGTTTCGGTGAGGTGAAATTGAAGATGAAGATGAATGACAATGACAATGAAGTGGGGTTGGAAGTAAGTGATGTTGGTGCTTGAGTTTGAGCTTGAGGATGGATGGCTGCGACACGACACGACACAGCACGACGACGGTGTGCTATTTCATACTGCGTACCGCCTCCTGGGTTTCGTCGTTTGCGTTTCATGCACGCACAGTACAACACAGTACAGTACATTGATTACACGCATGTCGTGGCACAGCGATCATACTCACACACTCACTCACGCAAGTTTCAAGTCGGATGGACGACGTCGTGATCGTACGGAGCGCGGGGTCTCGGTGTTTACCACCAGGGTAAGGGTTCTCTCCTTCCTCTGCGAAATCTAATGCGGACCGATACGATGCGATACGATACGATACTACGTATGTGCTATCTTAGTCGTGCGCGTTCCATCTAGTCTGGCCTGGGCCTGGGCCTGGGCTGAGACCGAGAAAAGTAAAGTCAAGTAAAGTAAGACAAGCAGCGTTGCCGAGTGCGTACAAGAATAAGAACAAGAACAAGATGAGGACATGTAGAGCGACTTGACGGTGACGATGACGATGACAACGGGATGTGCGTGAGCTAGATAGATAGATAGAAGGAAGGAAGCTAGAGTGCCGTATCGTAGCTGGAATAGCAGAGAATAGCAGAACATAGTATTCGTGATCGTAACCGTCGCCGTCATCATTATTGTTGTTGGTCATTCAAGCTTTCAAGGTTTGAACTGGAATCTATGCCGTCTCGTAACGGTAAGTAATCGCGTTACCAGCAAATCACAAGCACAAGCAGCATAATGGCTTCCATGAGCGGACTCGGCCGACGGACAGACGGACGGACGACGGAGTCTCGCCCCGTCCCGGCCCAGACGAACCTCGAGACCTCTTGAGACTGAGCGCTCTTACGACGCTTACGACGCTTACTTACAACGAAGCGAGTGTCGGCCCACATCGGCGCCGCCCCCCAGCCACTTGCTTCCTTCTTATCTTTACCTTATAACTTACTTATCCTTATCTTACCTTGCTGGGCGTGTACGTAACGCTGACTGCTGACTGCTGTCGCTTACCTCGCTGTCGAGGCCTTTTGACGCTTCGCGAAGCGCGGCGCGCGTTTGGCGTTGACGTTGGGTGAAGGATAGGGATTGATAGAGATAGCGGTGGTGAGGATGAGGGCATGCGAGAAGGCCCCATTCGTACCGGATTTCCCGAGGCGGGGGTCGTACATTTGATCTTTGTATTCATGCGTTTTGCGTCCTTGCGTCTTTGCTGCGCCCACCCCTCCGTCCGTCGGACGTCGGACTGACTTGGGAGGTCAGACTGAGGCTCGAATCCGGTAATGCATGCGCATGAAGCTCAGATTCCATTTACGCGTTGCCTGGAATAGCAAAGAACCATCGACCAGATGAACCTCCTATGGTCCTGTCACGATCTCGTGCGACTCGAACGATAGTACACTTCACTTCACTTTGCATCCATCGTGCTTGGTTCCGCCGAGCTTGTCATAAAAGCCTGATGACGATTGGACTGTACGCCCGCGAACCTTTTCATAGTCGATCGGTTAGCCGCATATTAGCGTGCCATGGCGTTCGCATGTCATGGACAGGAGCATCAGCAGCGATGAATCATTCCTGCCGGTGGGCTGCTAGTGAAACCCCGAGGTGGACTCGTGGATGTCTCCTATGTGTGGCTCTAAAGCCCATCTGGTGATCAAGCTGACTTTTTCGAACAATGACAAGTGCGTACGCGCTTACGCTCTGCTGTCAAGGCTCAAAGGGGAACTTTCTTGTTTATTCAACTCCTGTGTGCTGCTTCTCCATATCATTCATTATGCATTGCCTTTATTATAGGAGAGGTAAATTGATGTCTCTGGATGCACACTGGCAGGCGGCAACGGATTTTTCCTATATGGCGCTCGATTCGAGGGAGTGATCTTATCTGTTGTTGTTAGTATGTGACACGGTCCTTCGGCATTCAGATTTGCTGCAATACTTTGTCCAGGAAGGACCCCATGAGCAGCGTTTTTTTTCACCACACGACATGATGCATAGACAATGGCAATTCGATTCAGGAGCCCTTGGGCGCTGTAATATTGATTGAGATTGAGCTCCAACTGTATCAGTTCGCCGGATCCGAACAAGCGCATAATACAATCCATGGACGGTTGCTATCGCATTGCGAGTTTCCTGTCAAGAATGTTTGTTTTTCCAACAAAGTGTCAATCGAGATATGTATTGTAATTTGTGACCCACAAACGACTCCACCCGACATGACCTCTCCGAAGCCCGGCGCTCGGCGTTCAGGTGCTCAGATCTCAGAGCTTGCAGGCACGGCAACCAACAGAGATATGCCCAGTTGAGAAAATTCCTGATTCATTAGGTCGAGATTAATGACATCGATGATGTATTCTTGGCACCATCATCGTGAGAAGTGCAGGGTCAATATGCCATTTATGTCGGATGGCTGAAAAGATTAAAACCGCGGGTGGAGCCAATTTTGGTGTGGCGGTGCGAATATTGCGCCGTGCAACCCCCTGGCACTCGAGCAACGAGAAGTCGACGAATTTTATTTACCCCCAGAGAATTTCATTTGGTCGTCGGGTTACTTTTTTTTTGGCTTGATATGCACACAGATCTTCCACAGTGGACTTGTGAACCGTTAAGAAATCCTGTGGCGACCAAATATCCTCCTGATAGGCTTCTGATAATCGAGACGGTCGAGGAGAAGGGCACGTCATGGACACGTGATCCTACAGAGGAAAGTCCTGGAGAAAATAGAGACAAACTGATAGTGCGGCCTAATGTCAATGGGTCAGATACGGGGGACAGAACACCGCAGTCGTTGTATCGATGACTGGAGTAGGCTACAAGTTACCTCTCAATAGAAATATCAAAACTGACTATAGTCCTGATTGTTGAGGTTTGGGACAGAATGGCCACCGTAAGTGTGCCTTGAACTCGACTCGTCACAGATATCACACCTATTGTCGTGCTACGGACAAAGCAAAAGAAAGATATATATTGGCTTTTCGGACAGATACACCCTCAGTCGCTTATACTACAGACTGAGGGTGAGCCACTTTACAATTAGGAATTACGGACACGAGACTTACTGTACCGCTAGATCAGATACTAATTGTGTCTGTATTATTTTAGGTATAGAACAGAGTCGCTTATACTACAGACTGAGGATCAGATACTAATTGTGTCTGTATTATTTTAGGTTCTGATTATAACAGGTTATGGGCAGTGCTGTTCTGTGCTTCACGCATAGGATTTGAACCTACTCTGAAATTTCTCCTTGGGCCCGTTCTTTCTTGGACCGGCTATCCGGATATCATCACATATCTAATCTACGCGCGATTCGCGTAGAGATCTCTTTGTTTTTACTTTCGAAAACATTATCGGCAGCTCATACGCGCCATGACACTATCGGACAATAAGTCTAAACCTTCTAGTACTCCAGATCCGTCTACTGGGGCACCCCTCACTCCCGATGCCATAGCAGACATGCGCAGGGTGGACAATTCATCCAACCCTCTGGTCTTACCTGTTGGAAAGGTTACGTCGGGCTGGACCGGTCACATCTTGGAGAAAGACGACGGGAGATGGGGGGAGTGGTCTTACAACATGACACTTGAACTGTCAATGGTACAGCTGTGGGAGTACGTGTTTAGCCAGCCGCCGGCCCCACATCCTGTCTATGAGCCAAGAGCTAGCCGGGCTTGGACAGCAAATAATCGTCTTGCTTGTTCGTTCATTAAGCGAGCATTATCAGCATCTGAACAGAAGCTCTGTGCAGAGGAGTGGGACCCAGTCAAATTGTGGGCATACCTGACGGATCGACATGGCGGTGCTGTGCCGGTTCAACAAGTACGTTTGCTACAGGAAGCACTCACCATGAAGTGTTCCCCGTCCACCTCCTTGACGAAGACAGCCGACGAGATTTTCGACAAGATAAACCGAGCTTTTGAAGCTGGCGCCGTCACGAGAGAACTTCTACAGTCTATTGCAGTACTCTCTTCCCTCTCCGACAAGTCCTACGCCCACATTCGATCGATCATATCGCGCGATCTTACCCAGACAGCCGACGTAACGAGATATGGCCCCACAGAGATTCGTCGGTTCCTGGAAGGTGAACAGACGTTGATAGATGCGGATAGAGTCAGTTCTGTGACTACAGAGAACGCCCCGGCTGCTTTTGCTGCAAAGTCCTCGAAGTACGAGAGGCTAGTCTGCAGTGGATGTAAGTCCCGTGGACGCCCAAACTTTACTGGCCACACACTACCTTGGTGTATCTTGGAGGGCGGTGGTATGGCCGGGAAGACGATAGAGGAGTCTCGTACAGCCCGCCTAATGAAGTTTGAAGCCCAGAAAAAAGGGAAAGACACGAAGAAGTCGACGTCAAGAATCACGATTACGCCCTCAGGTGGTACAGCATTCACGCTTGAGGGAGATTCTGATACCATCGCTGCGTACATTGCGACTAAGAGCCACATTACGACGGGTGTTAAGAGCGAGTTTGCTGGTTTGGCCTCGGATACGTTGCCGGTTGAGAGATCCATTAAAGACGTTGAGGAACTCGAGTTTGACACCCTGGTTGCAATTGAGGAGGAGTCAACAAGCATCAACTGGAATGAGAGTACCAACCACAACCAGAAAAGTGAAATGGCGCTAGCAAGTTCGACAATCCCACTTGAGACGTCACCTTTCTACCTCGACTCAGGAGCGACGGTCCACATATCACCTGATTCGTCCAACTTTGTCTCTCTCGTCCCTATTCCTGAACGATCAGTACGTGGAGTAGGCGGATCAGCTATCGCAGCAACTGGAATGGGCAAAATTCGTCTATACATGAAAGGTGGAAATTATATTGAGCTAGACAATGCGTTGCTCGTTCCCAAGTCTACAGTCAGACTTCTCTCGATTAGCAAATTAGCCAAACATTGCGGAATTATCACTCAATTTGACGACACCGGTGCTATCTTGATGAAGAAAAACGTTAAAGTTCCGATCGCAACTGGAACCTTGTCTCCAGGAAGGAATCTCTATGCTTTGGACATTGACATCGACCACGCATTTACTGTGTACGCTGAACCCAGCATCCAGACCTGGCATCATCGACTAGGGCATGCCAACTATCAGGCAATCATACAAATGGCACGTTCTGGCATGGTCGAAGGTATGCCCAAAAACTTCCCATCGAAACCTCCTAAATGTGAACACTGTATCATGGGCAAACAGGCTAAATCTACTGTACCCAAGGAGAGAGAGGAAGGACATGGACACCGTGCAACAGAGAGGCTCGAGAAAGTATGGGTGGATCTGGCGGGTAAATCGGCTGTGACATCTCGTACTGGGAACGACTATATTATGAACATAGTTGACGATTACTCCAATAAACCCTGGTCCATCCCACTACGGTCGAAAGACGAAGCATTTGAAGAACTTAAAGCATGGATTTTGGCACGAGAGAACGAGACTGGACTAAGGCTTAAAATACTGCGTACAGGTCGTGATGGTGAGCTCAACAGCGAGACCCACAAAGCATGGTATAAGTCAAGAGGCATCATACTAGAACTTGGTGCTCCCTATACCTCAGCCCATATGGGCAGAGTTGAACGGATGCATCGAACACTGAACGGCAAAGCTCGTGCAATGCGTCTAGCTGCAAAGTGTCCTACTTCTCTCTGGGACGAGTTCTATCTGACTGCCGCACACCTTCATGGGAAGACAAAAACCTTTGCCACGAAAGACATTACACCCGATCAACTATGGTATGGCCGACGACCAGACTACTCATATATCCGTGAGATAGGATGCCGTGTCTTTGTAATGATCCTCAACAGACACAATCCTAAAGTGTTCGAGCGCTCAATTGAATGTGTATTGGTGGGCTACGATATGAATTCTAAAGCTTATCGATGTTATGAGAGGGCCACGAAAAAGGTATACAGCTCTTACCATGTTAGGTTTATCGAAAGTCACAATGATAAACTCATACCAAACTCGTATACGCCCGACATAATCCCCCATGGACCAAGTAATCCATCAATCACAGCAATTAGGGAGGGCTCGGCACCTAAACCAGCTGAATACCAAGATGACGAACCCGTACGCATCCCCGGTCCCATTTCATCCGATGAACTCGATCTGGAACAAATCACCGAAATCCCAATTCCAGCAGACGCGACACCAGTCACACAACCACCTCAACCAATGCAATCCATCCAATCAGCACAACCTCGACGATCAGGCCGTATCCAGGTACCGACATCCAAAGCAGCACCAGAAAACAGGGATGAAACGAGGCTGGAAAAGGCAGTACGTGAGTCGAAGGAGGCTGCTGACAGAGTTAGAAACTCCCGAATAGAAAGGCGTCAGGCACTGGACAACCTTCGGAATGAAGTTCCGCTTGTTGGAGATGACATAGCTGTGGGTGACGCTGGCGAGATTGATCGAGTACTTGCCGCGGTAAATGCAATCGAAGGTGACCATGATACTAGCCCTGAAATAGATCCAGACACACCACGAACACTGGAGGAAGCCCAACAATCGGCTGATTGGCAGAGATGGAGGGCGTCTTATCAGGAGGAGTTGGAGTCACTGAAGTCAATGGGAGTGTGGGAGTTGGTTCCCCGTGAAATGGTACCATCTGGTCACAAGGTCTTCAAGGGTCGGCCCGTTTTCACCATAAAACGAGATGAGCATGGTAAAATCACACGACTAAAGACAAGACACGTGTTGCAGGGCTACTCGATGGTACAAGGCAGAGATTACAATAAAACAACCTCACCTACAGCGCGCGCGGAATCCTGGCGCATTTTATTGCACTTAGCAGCGACACTGGGTTGGAACGCAACACAGATTGACGTGAAGACAGCGTTCCTAAACGGTATACTTCCTGAAGGAGAGCGGATCTTCATGCAACAACCAAAGGGATTTGAAGTCGAAGGAAAGGAAGGATGGGTATGCAAGCTGTTAAGACCGATCTATGGGATGAAACAAGCAGGAAGGATTTGGAACAAGACGTTGGATGAGGTGATGAGGAGATTGGGATTTGTTCGACTCAGTTGCGAAGCCTGCATTTATTATTGCAAAACTGACCGTGGCACAGTGATTACTGGTGTCCATGTGGACGATTTTTTGTCTATCGCAATGTAACCGCTAGGTTACTTGTAGTATATACTTCGCGCCTACCGCGCCTAAGTGTACCATATTTAGTTCCCGACGCGCGCCCTTAGCGCGCGTCTGTAGATTACGTAAGACTTAACATCTTGTATTCACAACGTATCTAGTCTAATCCGATATATCGGTCTGATTCAGCTACTGCGTGAAACACGCAAGATTGTTCTATCTGTAGCCACCGGCTACATTTTTTTGAATCTTCTGCTATCGGTTTTAGACTCTGGGCTATCGTTACCATACTAGGCAACACATCAAACTTCTGAGCTTCTTTTCTGCCACGTCGAAACCT
>JABAJZ010000167.1:0-18551 GCA_018857265.1 Termitomyces sp. T32_za158 | reverse complement strand
CCGGTTTGTGACACCAGGCAAAACAAACGGGCAAGGGAAAAACCACCGTGGGGGCACAACACCACCAAACCACAAACCAAAACCCAAAAAAAAAAAAAAGAAAAAAAAAGGAAGGACAGGAATTATTCGACGTCATGCAGTCCAAGAAATACTTGATGTGGAAACAGACTAGGGACGAATATCAGCGATGGCTGAACAAGGACGATGCAGCTATGGGACTGATACGAAATGCCATTGAATACACTCAACGCGAGGCTATCATTGGCATTGATTCATCGGCTCAAGTCTGGGAACGCTTAAAGGAAACCTACGTCAAAAGACAAAGTGGCGCTAATGTCTATTACTATTATCAGCAATTATACACTCGAAGGTGGAACGGACATACACCCATGTCCGAACATATTGGTTTCTATATGCATATTCGTCGTCGATTCCTCGAAGCCGATCATAAGGTTGATGACCTTACAATCATCAATGCCCTTCTTCTGTCGCTCCCTCGTACCCCTACTTGGGAAGTCCTCAAGCAAAATCTGTTATATAGAGGCAATTCCCTCACCTTGGACATATTATCTGCGGAATTAATGTCAGTTTATGAACGATCTGTTCACGAGGACGAATCTAGTGCGAAAGCCTTAGCCGTAGTATCCAAGAATGGTAACGAATCGAGTGGGAGCAAGACAAATGTGAAGAAGTCTAAAAACAAGCAGAAGGTCAAACGCGAACCTAAGCCCGAAGATATCTGCCACAACTGTGGAGATAAGGGGCATTGGAGTCCGAAGTGTCCTAAGCCCAAAAAATCCAAAAGTATGGGCAACGTTAATCTAGCGGTAAACGACTCAAAGAATCAAAGTCGCGAAATCGGCAAGGTTCTAATGGCTACATATGATGATATGCCTGCTGGTCTATTGCTTGACAGTGCCGCATCTTGCCACATGGTGGCAGACCGATACTACTTCGTCCAATACCAAGAAATTGACTCCCAGCATGTGTCAGTCGGTGGTCTTCACCAGGTACCTGTTGCTGGGGTTGGCACTATTTCTTTTCGAACCAATCTAATTGATGGTACGAATGATGTCAACTTATATGACGTTTTGCACATCCCGACCCTCGGAGCAAATCTAATTAGTTTGGGTAAGCTACAGCGAGCTGGCGCCACAATCAAGGGATTACCTTTTGGCATTGCATTGTTATGGAACGACCGGGAATTCCTGCAAGCCAATCTCATCGGATCTACCGGCACTCTATATCGCATCGAGACTATGTGCCTTGGTCAATTAAATGGACAACTTGCCTTTATTGCAAATGAATCGACGATGAGACTGTGGCACCGTCGGTTGGGCCATATTAACCCTCGTGTTATAAAGACTATGGCGGACAAAAACTTGGTGACTGGCATAAACATCAAATTACCTCGCGAATTCGACAGATTATGCAGCGGATGCGCTCAAGGAAAAGCTATTCGTCCTCCTATGCCGGACTCTAGTAACACGAAATATGAGAAGAATGAACTTCTCGTCATGGACCTAACTGGTCCGATGAGCGTACCCACCTGGGATGGTTACTTGTATGCCCTCATTGTCGTGGAAGTTAGTTGCAGGTTTCCTGTCGGAAAATTACTCAAATCCAAGGAAGATGTCTGCAAATGTGTTCGAGACATAGTCAGCCGATTTGAAAGACAAGGCGGTCAATTTGTGAAGATAATCCGTATGGATAATGGTACGGAATTCGTGAACTCTGCGATGAACAAATTCTGTCAGTTGAATGGCTTCAAGCATGAAACTACGAACCCTTACAGACCCCAACAAAATGGTATTGCTGAACGAATGATAGCCGTCATCATGGAAATGACTCGGAGTATGCTGCATAATGCTAAGATGGACTTGCGCTACTGGGGTGAAGCTTTCATGTATGCTGTCTATATTCGTTCCATCACTCCAACTTCGGCGCTGCAAGGGAAGATTCCTTTCACAGAATATTCCGATGGGAAAAAGAAGCCTGACTTAGCACATCTACGAATTTTTGGTTCACTAGGGTGGGCCCACGTACCAAAGGAGGTTCGCCGCGGTAAACTTGAATCGAGGGCTGTACGTGTTCGAATGTTGGGTTGGTGGGCCGACGAAACAAAGGGATACCGACTGGAAGACTTAGAAAATGGCAAACTCATTACATCCAGAGACGTGAACTTTCATGAAGATGATACTCCTATTAGATCAAGTAATCCCCTAATATACGCCGTAGCGTGCTCAGTCGCGTTATGGAGATGATAACAAACTAATATTCAGTACCTAATATACGCCGTAGCGTGCTAAGTACAAATGAATAAGTTAAATGTATCCAGATAATACTGAAATAGCAGAATGACATACCTCAGTCGCGTTATGGGGATGATAACGAACTGAGGTATGTCGGCACAAAAAAACATTCGTCTGGGCGCAGCTGAGGACACGTGACTATCCTCCCAGGTCTGCAGGACCTCACTCCTTGACACTCCCACTCGTGTGGAGGCGTAGACCCATTGCTTTACTGAACTTCCAATGTTTGTCGTGGGGTAGTGCCTTCGTAAAGATGTCCGCAACCATATCGTTGGTGGGAACGTATCGCACAATGGCTTGGCCTTTGCCCACGAGGTCGTCGCGAAGATAGTGGTATTTTCGTTGTATATGCTTGGTTCGTGAGCGGTATTGCGCCTCTTTGGTGAGGATGATGGCCGCCTGGTTGTCGCACATCAGCGTTGAGGGGCCTTTCTGAGTGTGCCCAATGTCTTCGTAAAAGCTACGTAGCCAAGCTAAGTGCTGACCAGCGTAACAGAGACCGATGTACTCGGATTCGGTGGAGGACAAAGCTACCATGGTTTGGTGTTTACTAGCCCAACCTATGGCGCCTCGAGCTGAGAGGAATACGTAGCCGGATGTTGATTTTGACGTGTCGGAGTCGCCAGACCAATCCGCGTCGGAATACCCGTGGAAGGACATGTCCATACTTACGTCGTTTCCGTCAAATCTCAGTTCCATGTCCGCAGTCGTGTTTAGGTACCGCAGGACTCGTTTTGCGGCAGACCAGTGGTGGCGTTTGGGGGCTGAGCTGTAGCGTCCTAGAACTCCAATGGCATATGCTAAGTCCGGTCGAGTCCCCATCATGGCATACATGAGGGATCCTACCATGCTCGAGTATGATACCCGTTTCCCTCCAAGTTGCATTTCCATAATGGTGGCGTCGTCGGAGGGATCTTCGGCGGTAAGTTTCGCGTTCGCGGCCATGGGTGTCCACATGGGTTTTGAGTCTTTCATTCCACAGCGTTCGACGACAGTTTTTATGTATTGACGCTGTGACAACGAGATGGTGTGTGCACTTCGATTTCGTTTGATGTGGATGCCGAGAATGTATGTTGCGGGGCCGAGGTCTCGCATCTTGAACATGGCGGATAGTTGCTGCTTCAAGTCGTTCATGAATGGTCGTGAGTTCGAGGCCAGCAAGAAATCGTCCACGTAGACGACCAAGAAGCAGATTTTATTGCCACGCTTGTAAACGTACAGGCAGGTTTCGGCGTTCAGGCGTGTGAACCTGAGGCCACGTAACTTCTTGTCGAGAGTTAGATTCCACGTACGCCCAGCCTGTTTGAGTCCGTATAAAGACCTTTTCAGCCTCCAGCAGTGTCCCAAAGGAACTTTGACTCCATCTGGCGGCATCATGTACAGTTCCTCTTCAAGTTCTCCGTTGAGGTAAGCCGTGGCAACGTCCGTCTGATCCAGTTCAAGGTCGTACTTGGCGGCAAGTGCGAGAATGATTCTTATTGACTCGAGGTTTGCGACTGGCGCCCACACCTCCTTGTAGTCAACTCCTTCGACTTGGGTGAAACCGCGTGCCACTATGCGGATTTTGTGGCGCTCGATGTTGCCGTTCGCATCGTACTTTACACGGAAGACCATCTTCGAAGTTATGGGCTTCACTCCCTTTGGAATCGGTACGACCTCATAGACATTGTTGTCGATGAGGTTTTGGATCTCATCTTGCAGAGCAGATTCCCAACGTGCTTTGTCGGGTCCTTCAAACGCTTCCCTGGCATTCTGAGGTGTAGGGCTGTCACTTGGGCCGCTCTGCGAGATGCCGGCAAAGAATGCTTCCTCATCATCCCTGGTTTCAGGTGAGTCGCTGAAGTCAAAGAATACGTTGTCTTCCGATTCAGGCAAGTCAGTTAAGTCGCTGAGTTCAGGGTCATCTGCACGAGCTTGTATATCCAACAGTGTTCGATGCACGCGTTCGGGAGACTCATTGGCGGTTGCACCGGTTGTCTTCAAGCGTTTTCCTGCTCGATTCTCAATTTTCCTTGTTTCTTGTAATTGTACCGCTCGATAGTAGTCAGCGTCCCTGGCTGCAGGTTTTCGTGTACGAGTGCTTTTCTCTCTCACTGCAACCGAGTTCTCCTTTGCTGACGTTGGACTTGATCTAGAAGTGCGTTTCCTTTTTGCTGAGTCGGCAGGAGACATTCTTGTAGACACCAGCACTGGAGTCGGAAGTTGGGGGCTTCTGGCTGCAACGGGTTGTGGCGGTGGCTCTGGATCATCAGGTCTTTCGTCCTTAGGGTTGGGCGGTATGTTTGTGAACTCTCCCACTGACTCTGGATCTGTTTCATTATCAGATTCGTCGTGCCTTTCGGATTGGACTCGTATGTGCTTTGTGGAGTTTCGTTGAGGTTGTAGGAAGTTGGGCTCCCACTTGCGCTCGGTGGTGGGGGCTCCTTCATCGTTCAGGTCGATGGCCTCAGCTGGTGAGTTGTAGTCTTCATTGAAACGGACATGACGGCTGCTGAATTCCTTTCTTGTCACAGTGTCAATCAGTCTGTATGCTTTCTTCCCAGTGCTGTATCCTATAAGGATTGCTTTTCGGGCTTTCTCGGTGAACTTTCCCTTTCGCTGATCCTTCAGAATGAGGGCATAGGCAGTTGAACCAAAGGGTCTGAACCACGAGATGTCGGCTCTGCGGCCAAAGATCTCAGTGTATGGGACCTTTCCCTTTAGTCCGGCGGCAGGTGTCCTGCTGATGACTGTGGCAGCCGTGTGCATTGCATTCGACCAGAAGGATTTCGGTAATCCGGACTCAATTAGCATCGCGGTCGCTGTATTGACCAGGGTCTGGTTCATGCGTTCCGCTAGACCATTTTGCTCGGGCGTGTCAGGTGCTGTGGTGAGATGCACCGTCCCTGTCTTGCCTAGCTCAGATTGGAATTGTTTTCCAATGTACTCGCCGCCACCGTCGGATTGGAAGAATGTTACGAAGTTTTCTGAGAGTTTGACCTTGCCGATTTCGGTTTTGAAGAAGGTTTTCATGTCATTTTTGAACTCGTGGAAGCGTGTAAGTGCTTTGCTTTTTTGCTTCATGAAATACACCCATGGGAGTCGACTGTAGCCGTCAATGAAGGAAATCCAGTAACAGTTTCCATGGCGGTCAGCAGGGTTCACCGGTCCTCCTACATCCAAGTGGATTATTTGAAATGGGTGTGTTGCTTTCTGCCCTTTGTGTTTGAAAGGTAATTTCTTGGACTTGGCTAACGTGCATGGTTCACAGAATTTCGGCCTTCCAGTGATTTTGTCCACTCCTTCAACAGCTCCGTCGTTCACCATCTGCACTAGTCTTGTGGTTGAGATGTGGCCGAGACGGCGGTGGAGCATGTTTATGTCTATGGAGATATGTGCATGCAGGACTGGCGATATATTCAGGTGATACAAGTCGCCTTTGTGAGACCCGGTTAACACGACCTCCCGTCCTTTTGTGGTCTTTATTTTGCAGGTGCCGTTTTTGAAAACCGTGTACAGGCCGGCCTTGTCTAAGCGACGGACTGAGATGAGCGTGAGGTGGAATGATGGGATATATAAGGTGTGTTCAAGCTCGGTTGTCTTTGTCGTGCCATCAACTTCGCATTCGAGGGATATGGTGCCAATACCTGTGGCGTCGACAAAGGAGTTGTCGCCGAAGCGTACTTTCCGTGGAGGATTTAACTCTTGGAAAGTCCCACACATGAACCATTCTCGGTTTGGCGTCATATGGGCGGAGGCTCCAGAATCAGCAATTGTACTCAAGTGAGGAAAACGGCTTGAGGCACTCCCAGCATAGGCCAAAATTCGTGACATAAGTGCTTTAGAGACATGGGTAGACTTTGTACTCGAATACTTTGATGTCCCGCCGCCTGTGTCGCTATCCGAATCCTCCGAACCGCCATCGTTTGACTCGGAGTCATGACTCGTGTGATGGGCTCTTGCTCTCCCCTTTTTCTTTCCTTTGGCCCTTTTCTTCTTTTCATCCTTCTGCTCTTTTAGTGTTCGGCAATCGGACGTGTTGTGGGTGGTCGATTTGTGAAGGTCGCACCATAACTTTTGCTTGGTGTTGGTATCGGCCTTTAGGGCAGCGTCCGAAGTAGAGATTCCTTCTTGAGCAGCGACGGTGAATGCCAGTCGTTCAGCGATTTCCTGGAAGGACAGGGCCTTTCCAGGAGCCAGAGAGTTTAGGACAGTTGCGCGGAATGATTCCCATGCGCCTTCTTCAGGGAGGGAATCGAGCAGGATGAAGGCGAGGTATTCACGGTCGACTTGCTTTTTCATCGCGGTAAGCTTTGAGTCAGCAGCGGATATTGCAGCGATGTGGTCATTTAGTGTCAACGGTGATCCATCCCATCTGAGCCTTGACATACGCTTGTAGGTGTAGAATGCGTTGACACCGACATTGGTCTCCTCGTGTATTTTTACGAGTTTGTCGAACATTTCTTTCGCATGAGGCAATTCCCCTACTTCGAGCACGAGTCTGTCAGACACATATGCAATGATAATGCCGGCAGCCTTTGCATCGCAGATCGTCCAGCTTTCAGTACTGGCTGTCGAGATGTCGAGCGCGCCTGGGGGCGGTGATGCCGTGATGGTATCCCATACCTTTTCCTGCTTGAGTTTCCCGGCTATTCTGATTTTCCACACTTGGAAGTTCTCGGGCCTGGTGAGAGTTGGACAACCTGTTGCTTCTGACATGGTGTGGCGTGTGGCGTGGGCGCACTGACGTTGTGTGGGTCTAGGAGTGATCCGGGTGATCTCGAAGAGATTGGGTGCAGCGTCGCAGCTGGAATATGAGTGTGTGTTGATTTTGAGTTCATCTTGATCTTCCTTAGATTTAGGCAACGGGGCCCATAACCTATTAGATCAAGTAATCCCCTAATATATGCCGTAGCGTGCTCAGTCGCGTTATGGGGATGATAACGAACTAATATTCAGTACCTAATATACGCCGTAGCGTGCTAAGTACAAATGAATAAGTTAAATGTATCCAGATAATACTGAAATAGCAGAATGACATACCTCAGTCGCGTTATGGGGATGATAACGAACTGAGGTATGTCGGCACAAAAAAACATTCGTCTGGGCGCAGCTGAGGACACGTGACTATCCTCCCAGGTCTGCAGGACCTCACTCCTTGACAACTCCAAGTGAACTAGCCTGTATTGAAGCTGGTCTCTCTCAATCTTCGGCGGAAGAAATCAACAATATGGTTGACACGGCTGTGTATCCTACATCCGACACTCCTCGATCAGTTTGTATTCCATCTTCATCCTCTGAATCTGAAGAAGGAAGAGAATTAGAAGATATCGAGTCATCAGATCAAGATTTTTGCAGTGCTTCACCTGGAGATAGTGATGACCTACAATATCCATCTCCTTCTCGACCGACAACACCTGTACAGCCTGAACCATCCTTGGAAACTCCTCCCGCACCTAGGAAAACTAAGAAATGGGAAAATCTGCCAAAGCGTGAACCCTCTACGCGTGAACGGCGTGCACCTGCAAGATATCGACAGGACGAGGATGACAGAGGCCCTGAACACGTAGCCTTTATTACAGTTTCGGGACCAGCATATGCCGAAGCCATGAGATCATCTCACGCAGAAGACTGGCAAAATGCCATCAATGACGAATATCAACAATTGCTCAATAAGAAAGTATTTGAAGAAGTCAATGAAATACCTATTGGAAAACGCGCCATAGGGAGCAAAGTGGTGTTAAAGGAAAAACTGGATGAAAATGGAAATCACGCTAAGTTCAAAGCTCGAATTGTAGCTCAAGGTTTCTCTCAAATACCTGGCGTCTATTTTAACGAAACATTTTCTTCAGTAGCAAAATTCACAAGCCTACATGTCTTTCTTACACTAGGGGCTCTTTTGGATCTCGACATTCATCAAATTGATGTAGTAGGGGCCTATTTGGAGGGAAATCTGGATGAAGAAATTTATATGAAAGCTCCTGAAGGAATTGGTAAAAAGAGATATTGGAAACTTTCTAAAGCTATATATGGTCTTAAACAAGCAGGGCGCAAGTGGAAAGAACGCCTTCATCAAATTCTGATTAAACTTGGGTTCTTACAAATACGATCTGATGATTGCTTGTATCTCTATCGGTCTGCGGGTGCAATTAAACTTATGGTTCTAATCTATGTGGATGATATGGTAATTGCCAGCAAAAGTGCTAAAGAAATAGCTTCTTTCAAGAAAAACTTATCTAGTCACTTCGACATCACCGATCTGGGAGAAATTCGATATATCCTGGGACTCCACGTCCTGAGAGATAGACCCAATCGGATCATCTGCCTGAATCAATCTTCTTATATCGATGCTGTTTTGAACCGATTTGGGATGTCAAATTGTAGTCACGTATCCACACCCATGGTAACCAACCTTCACCTGTCACTCGCTCAGTCTCCAAACTCGCCAGATGATATTAGAGAATATGAAGAAGCCTCTAAAGGAATCAATTATCTTTCCTTAGTCGGATCTCTCCTCTATGTCACACAAACCAGACCCGACATTCAGTTTTCTGTGGGACTGGTAGCTCAATTTGCGAAGAATCCGGGAACCCAGCATCTAATGGCGTGTAAACGAATTCTACGTTATTTGAAAGGAACTAGGGACATGAATCTTGAACTTGGTGGTAATAACTCGAATAAAATATCCCTTGTAGGATGGAGCGATGCCAGCTGGGCCCAAGATCAATACGACCGAAAATCGGTCAGTGGGTGGTTTTTCGATTTAAACGGCAGTACCATCTCTTGGTCATCTAAAAAGCAAAATGTGATCGCTACCTCTACTGTTGAGGCTGAATATATTGCCTCATCCAATGCTACTTGCGAAGCTATCTGGCTCCGTAACCTTCTATCGGATCTCAACTTTCCTCAAACAACTGCAACTGTCATTCACACGGACAGTTCCGGTAGTATTGCCCTCTCGAACAATCCAGTCAGTCATTCGCGAGCCAAACATATAGACATTTGGTACCACTTTATTCGCGATCACATAGCTCGTGGAACCCTCAAGTTAAATTATGTGTCGACCAAGGATATGCTTGCGGATATATTCACCAAAGCTCTCCCTAGAAAAGCTTTTGAATTATTCCGCAACAAATTAGGAGTTCGATATATTTGAGATTCGTCGAGTGGGAGTGATGAGGAATAAACTGAAACAGATGGAATAGGTCATGAGTGCGTCATAACACATGCGTTGTTCATTATGACATCGTATCCTCACTGTTCTCATCATTACGTCGATATCTCGTATACATGAACTTTCTACATCATAAAGTCTGAGACAGGTTTACTTATAAAACCCCCTATTAACCTGAGGTTCGAGCATTCTTTCTGTTTGAACTTCAGGTATGTATTATTTAGCTTACTTTCAAAAACTTCACTAAATATTATTCTTTCTGTTCGAACTTCAGTGTATATTAAATACTCCACTGTGCAATCGTCAGGCTATGGGCCCCGAGATCAGCGAGTCTACTTCCGAAACCTTACAGTTCGCGAAGTTTAATGGCATGAACTATCATGTCTGGTCCGACAATATGAAAGGTGCATTACAATCTAAATCATTGTGGGGAGTAGTATCCGGACGTGAAGAATGCCCACCAAAACCTCCCAGTACCTTCCCTGACATTATGACCTCGTCCTGTCCTACCGATGACACTCCTTCAAAAGTTACGATTAAGGAAGGACAGGAAGAGGGGGGCACTTTGAACCTGAACCACCATGTGGTCAGTTTAGGGCAAGTGTTTGACGACACCTCTGCCATGGTCGGGCCTCCCGACGCGGCCCACAGAGGGCCCTGCTAGAGCAGCAGGCTACAAAACGGTAGCAGTCAAAGTGGTTATCTGAGTAAAACACTCTCCCCCCCAAAATTCCCCACACACAAGGCGCACGTCGAGACAGGCACCGCACCCAGGAGCACCCCCTGAGAGGTCACGCTGCCAAATACCCCCCGAGACTCCTCCAAGCGGGCCGTACCGCGAAACTTAAGGGTCGGACAGCCGAGAAACAACAAGGGCGACACGAGGGAAACGCCCAAGTGGATACAAGAGTAGATTAACCTTTCCCTAGAGGACAGGGTGACCCAGGGGGTCTGCCTCCCCTTTCAACCACACAGGTGCTGAGTGGCCCCTGTGGAGACTAAGGTAGAAGGTGTACTTTGGAACTATGGAACCGTATGCCCTTTGGTCGAGGAGAGCGCAACAGCCCCCTCCCTCGAGGAGCCCCGCCGAGGGCGGAGTTTACATAAGTATCCCCTCCCAAGAAGCACCATGAGGAATTTTTTCACACCTCCTGTCTCTAGAGCATGAGCTTAAGATATAGACTGAGCTTATGGACAACGGCATTCCACCCGTAGAGGAGTATGATAAAACTGGTCAAACATCCTGAGCGGTTCCCCACCCAAACCCACTATGAACACAGACGAAACCATCCTAAACCCAACTTTGAGTTCGCCCCGGTCGTATGCAGATGCCCTGACGACCTCCCCCCCAAAGAAAGGTGACCTAGGGGATATAAGCCCTCCTGATCCATCCCAGCTGAGGGCGCCAGTAGAAGCAAGAGGACCTGAGGAACTCAGCCCGGGGGGGCGCACCCAGGACCCCTTTCCCCCCCACTCCCCGGTACCCTCCCTCCTAGATTTCCCGGCGCTGGAGGGCGCCGGACGAGGGAACCGGAACGTACCCAACCTTCGGGACGATGGGCCACAGGAGGATATGGGCCACTCGGTTGACACACCCCGGGATCCGCTGGCGCAGGTAGAGGACCAGCAAGGCTGGCAGACCGTGACCCCAAGAAAGGCCCGCAGGAAAGAGAGACGCGCGGCCCGGATTAAGGAGCAGAACAAGGGCCCCTATGCAGACCCCCCATTAGAAGACAAGGGGGCGAGACGACACGCGAAGAAGACAACGGGAGACGGAGGGAGCGAGTCCCACCCAAGCCCGACCCTCTCCCTGTCAACGCTGGGGTACACGGACGAGGAGAGCGCAAATATGGAAGTGGACCAGGACCCCTTCGCTGGGTCCACGCCGAAAGCCAGCCAACCCAGGAGAGGGGATCCTGACGACGTACCCCACCCCGTGCATGTTCTGTCCCAGCCACCTCCCCAGCAGCTGAGTGCACTCCCCCCAGGAGGCGGCGCCCCTAACCCCACCGCGGAGGAACCACAGTCCGCCAGAGACCTACCCCCACACGTACTCGCCCAAAGCCAGCAAGCAGGGGCTGGGACACCACCCCACCGCACCGGGGAGGACCAAATATTACGTGCAGGCAGACTTAGACGGGGCGACAGGGGAGACAGCCCGATGGTTGAGGCAAGCCCCCCGCCTCCAGCTCACGAGGACCTCCAGACCCTGGAAGGAGACGCCCCGGAGCTATGGATCGAAACCACGTCGGAGAATGTGACAACCAACGGGAAGGGCCTTAGGAGGACGGCTACCCCGGAAGGTGGGTGGCCCCAGATTCACCTTGCCGCTGCACCGACCTTCAACATCGCACCATCGACTCTGCGCGAATGGGAAGGGATCTCAGGCCCAACTCTGTGGGTACGTCTGTACAGAGGCAGGTACGAACCCCTGGTAGCCGGAAGGACCAACACAGTGGACGCCTGCAAAAGTGTTGTAAAGAACCTAGTGTTCGTGGAGCACGATGAAGACCTAGCGGTGGTCTTCCCGGACCAGGACCTCCCAGCAGAGAGCGACAACAAGTTCCCACACCCCTACCACCTGCTGGTGACGGGTCTCCAGCAACAACAGATAGACAGGCTTGCGGAACTCCAAGTCGTGTCAACGCCAGAAAGTACACTTATCTTCCTTCCCCAGCAGGCGCCTAGGCCCCTGTACATCCTCACAATCAGCGGCCTCACGTACCAGGACACCCCGAGGGCGCAAACCCTAGTCGAGGAACTGGCGCGTAACACTTTTTACGAAAACCCCGAGATACGCGCTTTCGTAGAGGGCAGAGCAGGACCCGACACGGAGGAGGCCCTGCGCCAAACCCTCGCCCTGATCCGTGTATCTTTCATCCTCCTCAAGAGCAGGAACGAAAGCACCCGAGCATGGAACGTCTATTTCGCCACGGACCCTGGCTTGAACGACGAGGACTACTCGGCCCTTCGCCAGAAGATGAGGCAGAGCAGATTTAACACGGTCGGTTTTGGTAAGGGCTACACCCTCACTGGGAGGCAGCAACCACACTGCACAGGGTGCAAGTCTGTGGACCATGACTCAAGCAACTGTCCCTTCTCGAAAATTCCCGGCTGGTTCGGCTACAGACCGGGCGGGAACCACGACACCGCCGGAACAACAGACTTCGTCGACACCGCCGCATCGGGTGACGAGGCAGTCAGAAGACAGGGCAGCCGTGAGGCACGAAGAGGCTACGGCGCTCGCAGGGGTAGGTCGGGTTTCTCCACGACGAGAGGAAGAGGCCGTGCGTGACCCCCTGTACATTTGTAATTCTATGTAGCACTATGAACAATAGTATGCCCTCTCTCACTCTATATCTGGTGTACCCCCCGACCGGAAAGATGATACAACCTGAAGCCATGAACACCACACCCTCGGGGCGCCCCCCGGCCGCTCCCCCCAAACTCGCATAGCTCGCGTGAGCACCAACCCCCAAACACTAACACTATGAATAGCACAACAATACTTACAGATTTTAACTTTACAGGTGATCAAGACGTCGTTAACGGTACTCATCCCTCATTGGAAGGAGGTGGTGGTGAATCCGCTGCCGCTCACCCCCCCGAGGATCTCCAAAGAGGCAGCGGAGGCAGGGGCCCAGAGCGGGCCGCAGCAACAGTAGCTGCCATCGGGGTGCACCCAGGACCCGATCCCCTACAGCAGGGAGGCCACGATAGTGTGGTTAGGGGGCCAAACTTGACCCCAGACAGCCTCACGGCTGTGTTCACGGTAGCTCCCAGAGCGGTGGGGCAAACGAGCCCCCCAACCGCTCACGGTGACAATCGTCTTGAGCCCCCCTCTGGGGAAACCCCCCCAGCCAGGGAGGCCTTCGCCCCCCTCGTCGCCCAAAGAGGAGGCCCGGGGCACCCTCAACCACCTCGAGCCTCGCGAACCCCCCCACAGGAAGCCAACCCCCTGCCAAGCCAAAGGTCAACGGGGAAGAATACGAGAGCCGCACTTAGGATCGCGACATTGAACATAAGGGGCTACCGGAGCGCGGGAGCGCCCCGGACAGAAACGAAATGGAACCACGTAAACCAACTTGTACGTGAAAAGAAAATAGGGATCCTGCTTGTACAGGAATCACACTTGACGGAGGCAAGGAGGGAAGAACTAGAGACGCTCTTCGGGAAACGCTTGAGGATCATGCAGTCGCAAGACCCGGAGAACCCCACCGGAAAAGGCGGGGTCGCAGTAGTCCTTAACAAGAATATCATAAACACCCGTGAAGCTGATATAAAAGAAATCGTACCGGGGCGAGCAATCTTGGTCAAAATTAAGTGGCACAAGGAAGAAACTATAAACATCCTCAACGTGTACGCCCCGAACGTGACGGAGACGGACGGCCAGGAAAACAAGGAGTTCTGGGAAGACATAAAGCGGACGTTAGCTCGGCACCCGAGAGAAAGAGTAGACGTCCTGGCGGGAGATTTCAATATAACCGAAGACTCCTTGGACCGCCTCCCTATGAGACCTGACCCGAGTGAGGCACTAGAAGCCCTAGACTCGCTGAAACGGCAACTCAAAACGTGTGACGCCTGGAGGGAGACCTTCCCGACAAAGAGAGCCTTCACCTTTATCCAGGACGCCACGAAATCGATGTCAAGAATTGATCGAATATACGTGGCGGACGACATTGCGCCTGCTGCCCGCGACTGGACGATAAGCCCGTCGGGTATCCCAGGCACGGACCACCTCTTAACGACCATGCAATTAGCACACGCGCGTGCGCCCGAGATCGGGAGAGGCAGATGGTCCATGAAGGCATTCACGATCAAAGACAAGAGCTTCCGGGAGGAAGTGGTGAGACTAGGAGCGAAGGCGCTGGAGGAGATGAAGGATACCTCACTAAACCGGAACACACATAATAACCCACAAAGGATATATGCCAAGTGGAAACGTAGCATACTGGCTCTAGCCAGGGATCGCGAAAAAGCTATGGTCCCGAAGTATCTCAAAGACAAAGACGCGTTGGAGAGAACACTTGCAAATGTCCTAGCCGATGATGAGCTAGAGGAGGAGGAAAGAATGGCCAGAGCCCACCAAGTGTCAAAAGCACGCGATAAGCTGGAGAAGGACTCCCACATGGAGAACAGAGACAGGATTAAAATAAAGAACCGACTTGATGGTGAAACCATGTGCAGATACTGGACTCGGTCAGGAAAACAAGCGACCCCAAGAGATCTGATTTACGCACTAAGGAAAGACAATCCCCCCCTACAGGGTCACCCCTATGAGAACGACTCGACGAGGATGGCTGAGTTGGCGAGGGACTACCATGAGAAGCTACAATACCAATGTAGAGAAGTGGGGGCAGAGGTAAGGGAAGAAAAAATCTCGAACGCGCTAAACTCCATCCAGTCCCAAACAAATGAGGAGCAGAAGGAAAGCCTTGGAAAACTGATCTCACCAGAGGAGATAAGAAAGGCCCTGAGCGACTCAAAAAACAGCTCAGCCCCAGGGCTGGATGGCATCACATATGAGTTCTGGAAATCCCTGAACGGACAATATATAAACGACGAGAAGCACAACACAGGGAGGTACCCACACAGGCAAACGTGTAACATTGTGGAGATGCTAACGTTAGTATACAACGACATACAAATGCACGGCGTGCGAGAGAACTCTGCCTTTGCGGAAGGCTGGATGTGCCCCCTTTACAAAAAGAACGACAGGACTGAAATCTCAAACTACCGTCCTATAACATGCCTTAACACCGACTATAAGCTACTTACTAAAGCACTTGCAATGCGCCTTTCCGAGGTGATAACAGACCTAGTCCACCCAAGCCAGGCGGGCTTCATCCCGGGAAGGAGCATTGCAGACCAGACTAAACTAATTAGAACCATGATGTATTATGCTGAGGCCAAAGAGGTTAACGGCCTAATAGTAGCCCTAGATCAGGAAAAAGCGTACGATAAAATAGACCACGAGTACCTGTGGAGGACTTTGGACAGATTTGGAATCCCCCGGTCCTTCACGGACACCGTGAAGTCGCTGTATGACAACGCAGAAACGAAGATAATGATAAATGGTGTTTTAAGCTCCACATGGAAAGTCACGAGAGGCGTAAGGCAAGGTGACCCGCTCTCTTGTTTGCTGTTCGACCTCGCCATCGAGCCACTGTCCGCGATGCTGAGAAACTCGGACCTGGAGGGTTTCAAGATTCCTGGCATCACAGAGAAATTAATAGCTAACCTATTCGCGGACGATACTACGGTCTTCCTTTCTGCAAGGGATAACTTCAACACGCTTAACAGTATACTTGATAACTGGTGTATTGCTTCGAAGGCGATTTTCAATATACCAAAAACGGAGATCCTTCCCATAGGGTCCAAAGTCTTCCGCGTGGAGACCCTCAAAGAGAGAAGACTCGGGCCAGAGGATGAGAAAATACCTGAAAACATCCACATGGTAGAAGAAGGCACAACGATCAGAATCCTAGGAGCCTGGTTTGGAAACGAAGCTGACCTAAGTGCACCCTGGACGAATGTCCTAGCGAAAATCGACAGGTGCCTCTCCAGCTGGGAAAAGTGCAACCCAACGATGGAAGGCCGGAAGCACATTGCCCAAATGGTGGTAGCAGGTATGACACAATATCTCACCCAAGTCCAAGGCATGCCCTCACCTACGGAGAAGCTACTGGACAAGAGGGTAAGAAGCTTTATGTGGGCAGGAAAGCGCCCGCTTGTTAACGCGGGTACCGTCTCCCGCCCAGTAAACGAAGGGGGCAAAGGCCTAGTGGACATCAGAACGAGGAACAAAGCCATCGGAGTAGTGTGGCTAAAGTCCTACCTTAAGTTTGGCCCGGACAGGCCCAGCTGGGCATACGTGATGGACGCGATAATGGCTCTGAACGTCCCAAAATTAGAAGAGAATGTGGACAACAGGATAAAAGTGTCCCCCTTTCTCCAATCCTGGAAAACAAGAAGCTCCCCCGTTAAAGAGATGTGCCCCGATGTGCATAGCCTCCTCCTCACGGCAAAGGAGTGCAATGTCCGGCCGGAGGTGGTAGCCGTCAGCAGAGAAGTACAAAGAGGCCTGCCGATATGGTACCACTTTGCCGCAGACCCCAGGATAAGACGCCTCAATAGGGGCAAAGTAGCGGAATGCCTAAAGACAAAACACAACATCAGAACAGTGGGCAATGCAGTGGACATATCGACCTGCCTCGACGCTCATCCACACAGGGAGTCGGATGAATGTGAGTGCGCGGGATGTATGGAGATTGAGAACAAGTCCAATTGTCTCCACCCTCACTCTTGCGTTGCAAGAACTAGGAAAATGATTAGCACCCTGCCGAGCAAGTGGGACCCCACATCACCACAACCCTATGACTTCCTGGAAAGGAGGCACGTCCCTGCCAGACATGAAACAAGAGCAACCTCCCGTATTTTCGACAGGGGCATGAGCACCATTGAGTCTACGGCTGACATCTTCAGAATCTTCACGACGGGCCCGAGATATGACCAGGTTTACGTACCTGTAAAAGAGAACACGCCCCACGACCTGCTTGTCGCTTCCGTCTCAGGACGAACGTCGGGTCCCTCGACATTAAATGCGGGGGTGGTCTTCAATGGCAGACCGGACTTGAGTGGGGGAGAAAAATGGTTAAGCCCGTTCACTGATAACGGAAGCGGAGGCCCACTCCTGGCAGTCCTGCTGGCCACTCTGAAAGGGGGCCCTAAACGGAGCATTCAGATTAATGTTAGATCGAGTGTAACGTTAGCTGCCCTAACTGAAAAACTATCCGCGAGCGAAGATGCCAGCTTCCTCACCTCAAGGAATGCCGGACTGCTGAGAACCCTGCTGGGAAGACTCAGAATGTATGCCGCGGAGGTAATCCTGGTGGACACGACGAACACAGTCCCAACTGAGGAAGAGAGAGCCGCGAAGGAGCTAGCTGCGGAGGCTCTCAACAACCACAGCCTAATGGTGCTACCTCCAATACCAACGGAGCTCCACCTCACAGGTGCCAAGCTCGCGAACACAACGCAGGCTCTAGCGTACAAGTGGCTGAGAGCAGCCTCGGCCCCCCCAATGAGGCGGAGGACCTTAAGAATGATTGAAGACATTAAGACGGCGGTCCGGGATGCTGGAAACGACGCCCCGAGTGAGAAACAGATCTGGCGCAGTCTGAGGAACACAGACTTTTCGAGACAAACGAGAATCTTCCTCTGGAAGGGCATACACGACGCGTACAAAGTAGGGTCGTACTGGGACAAACCGAACATGCCCCCGGAGATGAAGGAGAGAATGAAGTGCCGGCATGATGACGCGGTGGACTCAATGGACCATATAATAGCAGAATGCGAGGGCCCAGGGCAAGCACTGGTGTGGAGCCTGGCCAATGAGCTCTGGTTGAACAAGTCAGGGCGGAACCTCCCCGGCCAGAGCATGGGCGCCATAATCGGGTGTCTGCTAATGACTCAGAGAGATAACAAGGGAAGAGCATCAAGCGGACTAACGCGGCTCTTCCGGATCATCGTCGTAGAGTCCGCCTATCTGATATGGCTACTCAGGTGCGAGAGAGTGATACGCGATGAGAACCAGGTACACTCAGAGGTCGAAATCAAGAATAGGTGGAGGAAGCGGCTCCTCGACAGAGCGGTGCTAGACGTGAAGCTCACGGATAAGAGGATTGGGCGAAAAGCGCTCAGGCCTGAGCTCGTAAGAGATACCTGGAGCGACACCGCCTTTCAGGGGGCCGTGATGTGCGACGAGCCTAGGCCCAGTGAACAGAATGGGGTTTTAGTGGGTAGTCGGCCGAACTCGAGGACAGGGGTAGGTTAACCTACCTGAGGCCAGGAGCCCCACACTCAGTGAATAAACGCATTTCCCCGTGGAGATTTTGAGGCACACTAATGATTGATAACCTGGTTTTGAACCCAGGTGCAAGCCAGCGGGCAGGGAGGAAACGCCTTGGGCGTCGACATCCCCGCTATACCAAACGCTACTCCAAAAAAAAAAAAAAAAAAAAAAAAGGAAGAACAGGAATAATTCGACGTCATCCAACCCAAGAAAAACCTGCTGGGAAAACAGA